>JAFVLL020001317.1:0-42564 GCA_021397915.2 Tor tambroides
TTGCCTTACTTTTGGTCCAGCTGTGTTTTGCTTGTAAAGGAGCATCATTTCATGTCCCATTATCCGCTTTCTGCTTCTGCTTCATGGGGGATGCTGTGTGTATGTGTGTGTACATGCCTGGGGGTTTTCACTGCTTTTACACAGCACAGCCTTGTCATACCAGTCAGAAAAAGCAGGTGAGATATAAAATCAGGGGGGTGGGGAGATAGACAGAAAAAAAAGACAGAGAGTGAGTTAGTTAGTAGCCGTGAGGCATATGTGTGTCTGAATAGGGGTAAATATCGTGGCCAGCACTGAACAGAAGCTTGTCCTGGCCTCATTCCAGAGAGCACACCAGCATTCCCCTACATCCTCAGGCAAAACAGGCAATTAGTAAAGAGGCAGTGAAAAATACAAGAAATCAGAGAGAAAGAGGTTGTAGAGAGATGATCTTTTTTTCGATCGATACTTGGTCAACAAAATGTAATTTCAGCATATTTAGTGGTGCTTGCTATTATTATTTTTAAGGTTAGGTGAGGTTGTTTTTTTCTTAATTCCTACACCTAAGTAGTATATATCAAAATTAATGACACCTCAGATTGTGTGGTTTGTGGAGAAGAGCAGTATTATTAGCCTACTTGTTTAAGCCTAAGCAATACCTGCTAAAAGAACCAGGGGAAACCAGTTTGGTTTCATGGTTGGCTGGTTTTAGATGGTCTTCCAGCCAGATCAGGCTGGTTTCAGAGGAGGCTTGGCTCAATCAGCTGGCCAATTAAGTAAAACCAACTGAACACCAGCTTGACCAGTTTAAACCAACTAAGACCAGCCAACCAGCACAGGCTGTTTTTAGCTTTTTTTTCCTCATCAGCAGGGATTAACTCAAAAACAGATGGAAAATGTAATTAATTCTCATTAAAAGAGAAAAATATCTAGTGACTAGTTTTCACTTGTTTTAATTGCCTAGAAAGAAACAAATCTGAATTTTAGAAGATAAAACTTACACTTAAAAAAACTTAAAAATGAAAATTAGAAATGTTGCCTTGCAATAAAATACAGTAAGTCAAAGTATTAAAATCACAAAAAAAATGATAATAATAAGGCATATTTAGTCTATTTAAACTAATAAAAATGCCAAAAACACATAACAAAAAGACATAAACAAAATGAAAACTAAAAATAACAATAAAAGCTAATTCAAACTATTAATAAATACTATAATGTATATAAGTAATACTAAAATAACGTTGCTACCTGGCATCATGGTGTCAGCTTTTGCACAGACAAGCACCACTCACATTTTCTGTAAAAATAATAAAAAAAAAAGGTTGAGTATTTTGAGATTGTATTCCCTGGACTCAAAGTAAAGCTAGCACTGAAATAAAGTGCTTGATCAATGATGATTCACTGTTAAAGATCCTATTTGTTCTGAATAAACAGTGCAAGAAAGCATCCATTATGTCCTCACAAGTATTTACAAAGTCTGTATATTTTGGTATAAATTTACCCTGCCATGAGAGTCACAGATCTATCTTTGTACTGTGGTATGTGTTTCAAACTCTCTATCTCATGCTTGTTCCAGACTTTATCCCTCTATCTTCTTCTCATGTTCCTTGTCTTTGACAAGATAATGGGGAGGTTCTATGCCCCGCTGTCACAGTAAATACAGGGTTCAAGAACAAATCCTCACACACATATGTGCCCACAAACACACTCATCAGATAGCAACCCTGTATTTTGAGGCTGACTCAGTGAGCATCTGACTTTCCCATAATTCTGTTTGAGGAGTTCAGTTGCTGCAGATTCAATTACCAGAGAAAGTTGCTCTAAGAGTCACATTCTGCTCAAATCGCATCACCATCTCATTACCACCCGCATCAAGTAATAGAGATGGAAGAAAGAAGCAAATCTGAGGAGTAATTTCACAGTGACACTGCAGTCACATCACTCAAAATTAACATTGATACAAGCAGCACTGAGAGGAGTATCAATTTTGAAATGACTTGTAAGATGTATAAAGCGGTTCTGTCTCTGACTGTGCTGTGATTTATTCTTCATCTTCCCACAGAGAAAGATTCTGGGCTCTGATTTCTTCAATAAGGTGTGTGGTCATCTAAAGCTGCTGGAGAAAGAGTACTTTGGCCTGGAGTTCCGTCACCATACTGGCAGCTACGTGAGTCAAAACCTTTGACCTGTCAATGACGTCAATAGCAGAGTTTGATCATAAACAGCAGAGTCCAGCCCAAAAATGAACATTTTGTCATCATTTACTCATCCTCATGTTGCTCCAAACCTGACTTACTTTCTTTTGTGGAACACAAAAGAAGAAATTTTCTATAATGTAGATGGTCACTCTTTTACATTCAATTATTACGGATGGAGTCTAGAACTTTTAAGCCTTAAAAAAGATGCAAAAGCACCATAAAGGTGTCATTAAATGGTCCATTTGACTTGTGTGATGTTCCAATTCTTTTTTTTTTTTCTTTCTTTTATTAATATACATACAAAAAGTATACGAAAATGATGTTCCAATGATGTTCCAATTCAAATTTATAGTCACTGACATCCACCAAACTCTTTGCAACGACTTCACAAAAGTAGTGATGGTCTTTTGAGTGAGATTTTTCTTAGTCGGTTCATCCAGTTCAAGAAACTGATCTGAATGATTTGTTCACAGTTCGGACTGATTTGATCAGTTCACTGATTCACTGAGCTTGTCGCAGCTGTTCTTGTGTTAATAGCTTATTGCATGACAAGATTATGAATAATGACTTCAAATTTGATCTGAAGAAAATATGGTTTGGAACAGTTGAACAATAAATGACATAATTTTCATTTCTTAGTGAACTGTCACTTGAAATAGTTGCTATATCAACATTTGTCAAATAGATAGTTGTTTGCTGCACTCATAGAAAATGAAATCATGTACTGTTTCTTCTACAGGTTTGGCTTGAACTCCTGAAACCAGTGGCTAAGCAAATCAAAAGTGAGTTTTGTAGTGTCATATTTGTTTTGTTGTGACAAGGTCCACTTGGTTAATTTTTTAGGTCACACTTTAGCTTGGGGACCTTCTCACTATTAATTATTAATTACGACTTTTGTCTAATAAACTCCTAATTTGCTGCTTATTAAACTTAAGTTAAACTTAAGCTTAAACTTAAGTTTAGGTTAAGTTTAGGTTATAGGTAGGATTACGTGATTTAAAATATTGTCATGCAGAATAAGGCATTAATATGTGCTTTATAAGTACAAATAAATAGCCAATATGCTAGCAATAAGCATGCTAATAAGCAACTAGTTGATCAAGAGAATTTGTCCGTAAACTAAAGTGTTACAATGTTTTATTATTATTTGTTTAGCAAATGTTTGTTATGCTAACTTATAGTAGTGGTGAATGGGGAGTGATGCATTAGTTTTGCTTAAGTTTTACTATTGACAAGGAGAAAGATTTAAGATGGAAGGATTAAAATAGGGTTTCCATAAAAAGTGATTCAGTAATTTGATTCAACTTGCACCCAAACTCTCTGACATAACACTGATTATACTGGCCTTGTAGAAAACTACATGTACAGCTAGAAATGCTGCTGACATGCTTTTTTGCAAGTCAGCAGCATTTTTTGCAAATGAACATACTTTTAAAAATACGTAAAAATACTGTATCTTGAGAACATATCCCCTGGCACACCTTACCCCACTTTCCCTATTACCCTAGATGCTTACTGCAGAATATGTGATTTCAGAAGTCAGTATTCACCAATTGATTCAGTTCTTTCCTGGATTAAACCTTTTATTTACCAACACAGATGCTTAACCATTAGACCACGGCTGTCCACTTGATCTGTTGCCTTTAGTGAATGTTAAGCTTATTAATAAAGTACGCTTAATGCCAGTTTTATGGGTCTAATAAGATAGTGTGCTCCTCACCCATAGATATCAGTGATGTGGCGTTCCATTTTATAGTGAAGTTTTTCCCTCCTGACCCAGGACAATTGCAGAGAGGCTTAACCAGGTAAACCACACACACATGATAATCTGATATATACAGGCAGATAAATAGATGGTGATAGGTGATATGCGTTCAGTCTGACTGCTGCCTCTTTTATACAGGTATCTGTTTGCCCTTCAGATCAAACAGGATCTGTCAAATGGTAGCCTTACCTGTAACGATAACAGCGCCGCCCTGCTGGTCTCTCATATACTGCAAGGTAGCTCCTCTTACCTTGTTGAATGTTTACATAACATCAAAATACAACACTTTCAAATCTTACTTTTTTGATTATCACATGCACATTGTACTTTTCCCTCTCTGTCCCCATTTGTAGCAGAAATCGGGGATTATGATGACGAGTTAGATGCTCATCATCTTGAAAATAAGCAATATGTGCCAAACCAAGAATACTTGGATCACAAAATCATTCGCTTTCACAAAAAGCACAGGTAACATACAGATACACACCATGCAAGTATACTAGAATGATGATATTCCCACTGACATGCATATATAATGTAAAATGTAATGTCCTAATGTACACAGTGCTTGGTAGATTACTTACAAATAGCAATCCGTTACTGATTACAAATTACTTGACAAAAAGTGTAGTCAGTAATGTAATCTATTACAATGCACATTTTAGATAATATAATCAGACTATTTTTGATAGTTTTTTGATTAATTTTGATCTAATTTCTGACTTTATCACATTCATTTAAATAGTAAAATCTTGTACCATGTTGATATAAAAATAAAGTTATAATCAAAAATAAAGGGGTTCATAAATTGATGAAAAGGTAATAGTTAATTAAATCATAAAAATATAAAATTAAAATAAATCCAATGGTCAAAATCTGTGTTTCCATGTAATCATAGTGGCTGGTCTGTGAGTTCAATTTTATGTTTATGGGCTCAGAGGTCACACTCCGGCTGAATCAGATGTGCATTTGCTGGAGGTTGCCCGGAAAATGGACATGTATGGGATCCGTCCTCACCCTGCCCATGATGGAGAAGGCATGAGGATCAACCTTGCTGTCACACATATGGGAGTACTAGTCTTTCAGGTACTGTACAAAAATATATGCTTACTCTTTAGCGTTCTAATTGGAAAAACGCATAAAAACAAATATACAAAGCAAACTTAAATGCAGCTTAGAAATTTAAACTCTCTCTTACATGTTTATACCATTATCAGGGAAACACAAAGATCAATACCTTCAGCTGGGCCAAGATCCGAAAGCTGAGCTTCAAGAGGAAACATTTCCTCATCAAACTCCACACTGAGACTGGGGTGAGACACAAACGATCCCTCCTTAGCAACAGCTGTTTTTACATTGGAATCTGTGGGGAAAAGAATACAATAGTTCCTCAGCAACACTTGAAATAATCTTTCTCATTATATATTATATCTGCAACGTTTGTGCTGACTTCTAGATTTACATTTAGTCATTTAGCACACACTTTTATACAAAGCTGGCAGACTTACAAATGAGAAACAGCACAAGCAATTTATCATGAGAGACAACAGTATGATAGAAAATAAAAGTAAGATAAACAACGTAAAATGCAAGATGCAAAACTTTTGTTTATCATCTTAAATCCACACCAACAAAGTGGTAAAATTCCAGATATTTTATATTGATGATTTCCATAAATATAGGAATGTATTTCTAAGCTAGCATAAGGATTAACATTTAATTTGAGGCTGAAAATGCTTTAATGAAAATGAATTTTACATTGAATGTTTAGTAATATCCTCATCTGTCATTCACTCAACTCTTACTGTGTTAGCCTTCAAGGAGAGACACTGTTGAGTTTTCCATGGCCAGCAGAGATGTGTGTAAGGCATTCTGGAAGATGTGTGTGGAGTATCATGCTTTCTTCAGACTCGCCGAAGAGCCCAAGTCACATCAAAAGTCCATTCTGTCCAGTAAAGGATCCAGTTTTAGATACAGGTATGTGACAGAGAGACTTTAGATTTTGTGGAATGCAATGAGAAGCCCCAGTTGTCTAATACTTTATGCTATAATCCTTCCTAATCATCTTCCATAAACCCTCTGAGAGATTGTAATGAGGATATTAAACACAGTAGTTCTAATCTTCTTTGCTAAACACACAACAAGAGACTTTATTCATTGGTTTATATGTATGAAAGTGCTTTCACTCTGACAGCGACTTTATTGAGAGCTGATGATAACTGGCAAAATGAGTGACGGTAATCACTGGCAACACAAAGTGGTTGTGTCTAGCAATATGACAAATGCCACCAATGTGGCAAAATGATCAGATATTATAGTTGAGTGTAGGCAAGATGCAGAAGTTAATGTCACTGTGAGTGATTGCAGTCTTCTGTATAATATATCTCTGCCCACATACAGCAGTATAATAAAAATATGTGGAAACTGTGTCAGAAACGGTCAGCATTCTGAGAGAGTATGATTCATGTATTGGCAATCATTGATCTTGTTCAGAATATGTTGCATCATGCACAGCTGGATTTTATGTGCAAATGAGAATATTCATTTTTAACTGCACAAAAACTGATTAATTGTCAAAATAGAATAGCATCTTGTTTTTACAGTAATATACACTACAGTTTGAAAGTTTCATACTTCTGTTCAACAAGGATGCTTTAAATTGGTCAAAAAATCACAGTAAGGACATTTACATTGTTTAAATTTTTTTTTAAAACAAATTCTGTTCTTTTGAACTTTCTATTCATCAAAGAATCCCGAAAAAATGTTGCATTGTTTCAGTTATTTCAAATTGCGATAATGATTCACAATATTGCTTCTTTTACTGTATTTGATCAAATAAATACAGCCTTTGTGAGCATAAAAGACTTCTTACAAAAACTTAAACCCAATACCAACCCATCTGTAATCAAACTTTCAAAATCTCTGGCCAGTTATGCAGCCCACAAATAACGTTAGGGCATCCAATGGCAGAAAATTCAAATGTTCTATAAAATCACTGTCAGTGTGAACAAGGCTTGATGATATATTTTTTGATCAGTAACAGTCGCCTCTTTTTATTCTTACGATTGTGGTATTGTAGTGGCAGGACACAGAAGCAACTTCTTGAGTGTGTAGGCTCTGGAGACAAGAAATATTTGCCTTTTGAAAGGTAAGATGTTACGCTGGGTATTGTATGTTACGGGAATACATTTGTTCATAAATTGTTCATGTAGTTTCTAAGCCACTATTGGGAATAATCAGAATAGCAAAAATTATACAATTGTCTTCTGTTGGCTTAAACAATTAGGTAGTCCTGACCTAACACCAATGGTTGAGTCAACATTACTGTGTTGAGCCACTCAAACAAAGGCCCTCATGAGCACACATCTGAAACATAAAACGTCAAATAGGACACCCTACAGTGTCATGAATGGACAAGTGATGACCATTTCAAGTACACAAGAACACATCAAGTGCACCATTTGGGACCGAAACCAACAGAGCAATAACAAATGCACCACAGATTTTACAACTTTGCACCCTTTCAAAAGGCACTAATATGTCAAGTCATGTCACCTTTATTTATATAGCGCTTTTAACAATACAGATTGCGTCAAAGCACTTAATAGTATCAAATTGGAGGATAGAGTGTCAGTAATGTATAATAATAAGATTAAACACTCAATTTTAAGTTAAGGGCATTTCATTATTGAATTCAGAGATGTCATTGTCTAGCTCAGTTTAGTTTAAATAGTATCTGTGCAATCAAATTGACGATAATGGGTAGAAATTAAGTGTCCCCAACTGAGCAAGCCAGAGGCAACAGTGGCAAGGATATGTAACATTTACATACTAATTTGTACACTTATTTCAGGTACTAAAATGCACCTTTTTTGGGTAAATAAGGTACAACGGTGTACCCTTTGAAAGGGTGCCGTCCCAGGGACAGCTTTTGTACCTTTTTTTATGAGAGTGTAGGGCATATCAACCTACAAATGGTTTAAAGTTGTCTTTGAACATTAAACTGCAATGTGTTTTAACATTTTAGTTCCAAGAACAGAGCCTTTAGGGAATTGAACAGTGCTGTAGGGGTTTGTTTTTCACTGCATCTACAGCCTGTTTTTGCACTTTTTTTCAGAAGTTACTGCAAGTCTGAATATGACACTCGACAGTGCAGATCCTCTCCTGACATACTGACTGATGTCTCCAAGCAGGTATTGTAGTTACTTACATTTCGGATGTGTTTTTGGATCGTGTTTCTCACATTTGTTTCTTCCTCACATAGCTGTACGAGCATCTACCTCCCGACCCAACCGTTGCTGGGCAACACAGCGAACAGACAGGCGTAGCAAAGTGCAGCCTCTCTGCTGTGGAAGTCATGTTCACTAATGAGCTGGAACGATCCAGGCCCTTGTCACGAAATCCTGCCTTCTCAAGCAACTCTGCCTCGCCCAAGCTCCGTTCCCTTTCCACATCAGGAGCGGAACATCGTGGTAGAGGAGCTCAGAGACAGAAGGCAAAGAGACGATTGTCTCCTAGCGCCCAGCATCTTGTGCTCCTCTATCCTAACACGCCCCATCTACAGTTCCACCCAGTGCTGCCAACCTTCCCACTCGCCACTCACCCATACCTACTGCAAGACCACACGTCCTCATCCCTAGACCGCCTCCCTCAAACCCATCACAACCATGTGCCTCTGCAATACTTTCCCAGACAAATTGCTCATTCGTCCTTGCCGTCCTCTTGCTTATCGCCACAACTACAAAAGCAGCAGGAAAGGCTCCGTCCCGCTGGCCGGGAACAATCAAGATTGTACCCCAGAGAAGGCTTAGGACTAAGGGTTGGTTTGAATAGGAAACTGGACTTGAGTGGAGTGGAAGCGGGCCATTACAGCGACGACTCCACCTTTCAGACCGGTTTGCCGCGTCGAGCCTCAAGCCAACCAGACTTCAAATTCCAACGACCTACACTTGCCTCCAACGCCGCTGCCTATGCATCCGAGTATCGCCCTCTGGGATATTATCCACACCTTTCTCGACACCAGGTTCCTACCAGGCCCACCTACCTTCCGCTAAGTCCCGCCCCACTCCCAGAAAGACCCACTTCTTTATGCGTACTCGGCACAGGTAGTTATAGCGATTCAGATTCAGACACTTTCTACCCCTACTTTCCTGCACTGGGTAAAGTGGTCCGTTCTGGTCCGCTGGCACGCATGCGCTTTTCTTCTGGGAGCCTCCAACTTGATGAAGAAGATGGAGAGGAAGAGGACTTGGACTGCCCAAATGATGAGGAGAACACAACTCTCACCACTGTTAAGGTGCTTAAGTTGTAGCCATGGGCAGAATCTTGAACCTTGGCAGTGACTGATGGGGCTCAACAAATAATATAAACAGTTGGGGCCTGCAGACCTTGCACTCTTAGAAGAAATGGTACAAAAAGTGTACACTTTCCAAATGTACACCTTTGTACCTCATTTAATCCTATAAGGTACCTAAATCAGGGGTGTCCAATCCTGCTCCTGCACTCTTAAAAATAAATGTTCCAAAAGGGGGTTTTGCAGTGATGCCACAGAACAACACATTTTTGGTTCCCCAAAGAACCTTTCAGTGAACTGTTCTTAAAAGAACCATTTTTTCTAAGTGTGAAGAACATTTTAATCATCTAAAGAATATTTTTCAACTGTAAAGAACCATTTGTACAATGGAAAGTTTCCATGGATATTAAAGGTTCTTCGTGGAACCACAGATGCAAATAGGACTAGAAGCTTCCAGACAGGAAAGGTGTTGGAGCTAAACTCCACAGGAAAGTGGTCCTCCAGGAGCAAGAGTGGACACCTCTGACCTAAATTATACATATTAGAACATTTTAAAAGGGTGCTGCCACAGTGATAGGTTTTGTACCATTTTTTTCTGAGTGTACGGTTGTAACAAAAACAAAGGGGCACATTATTAGTAAGGTCACATTAGGTAATATTACTGTAAATAAGAAAAAAAGATAAATATTTCAACTCGATTTGCATCTTTGATCTAAAGTTATATTTTGTCTTAAGCTGCTTTGAAATTATGTAAAGGGATAGATTACCCCAAAATGAAAATTCTGTTATCATTTACTCACCCCCATGTTGTTGCAAACCTGAATGACTTTCTTTCTTCTGTGGAATACAAAAAGAAAAGGATGAGCTCCAGAACTGAATCAATCAGATGTGTGAATGCATCATTTGTGAACTGGATAGACCAAATGAAAAGACCTGAGTGAAAAGACTCAACACATGAATCAGGCATGATAGGATATTCTTTCAATCTGTGTTCCACAGAGTTTGAAAACATGGGGGTGTGTAAATGATGAGTAAAATGTCATTCTTTGGTAAACTATACTTTTAATTAGTTATATTACATAAAATGTACTAAATATGTTCTGAGGAAATAATCATTCTGTGGTGATTCAAAGTAAATCTTCATTTTCAGGAAAAGTAATACAAGTTATTACTTTTTCCAAGTCCATAACTAATTATAACAACTCGGTTAGCTGAAAATTAAAACTTTTAAAAGATTTTCAGATGTCTGTGTGGCTGGAAAACATTAGCAATTATTCCTTTGACATTTGTGCTACCGTAGTGACATGTACTAAAAACATTTTTGCAAGGATGTTAAATTTTGTCTATAAAAGAGGTGTCATGTATTAAAATGTCATGCTCACCACTACAATGTTCAGTTGAATGTCTGCATATTTTGTTTATTTATATTTTATATTTCATATTTTCCTTTATAAGCAACTTCTCTCTGCCTACTGAGATAATCACTTGCATACTTTTTATGCCAAAAATCACATAGATTTCACAATTTTCTTTTTTTCCAGTATCATTCCTGTAGCTCAAACAGAAGCACATGAACTGATAAAATATATTGACATACCTTGAATGCACTACAGGTTGCTTTGGATAAAACAAATTCATTTAGCCAAAAAGAGCTTCCGTGTTTGTCTTAACCCAAAAGACAAAAATGAAAATTCTGTCATCATTTACTTCGACAGTATTTTTTGGAAGTCAATGTCTCCCGTCAACAGTTTGGTTACCCACATACTTCAAAATATCTGCTGTGTTCAGCAGAAAAAAGAAATTCATACAGGTTTAGAACAACTTCAGGGTAAGTAAATGACAGAATTTTCTTTTTTGGGTGAACTATCCCTCTAACATTAGCATTTGACTTGGAAACTTACCAAACAGATGAGTTTTTTTTTTTTTATCCTCACTATAGTATTTCATTACATTTGTCATAATTAGGCAAATAGTCAGAACCCCCAACACACACACGAATACTCTGGTATGAGACTGTTAAAACATTTTAGTCACAAAGGAAAATACAAAAATGATCAACGACAAAATCAACAATGACAAGGGCTGAATCTGTTAATGTAGTGCAACAATATATATAAATATATATATATATATATATCTAACATTTTCAACAAAAAAATTAAGAGTAAATGCACAGTACAACTGCACACTCATGTAAACAAATCAAACTCTGCAAAAATAAAAACATACTGGTCACTTCTGCATTTCACAGAATAGGTACAGGTACAAGTACTATATCTATTAGTAACTGTATCTTCATTAAGAGTGCAGTGCAAGAAGTTCATTTCAGCTGGAAACGAGCCTATATGCGATTGGTCAGTCGGTACATTTACATCTAATCACACTTTCCAAAATAATGTGCAAAACATGACAACAGCTTGTCACTGGTACAACTTTGTACCTTATTTACCACCAAAGGGTTCTAGTAGGGTACATAATATAGGCCTATTACTAAGTACTATTGTGGGTTTTTTGTGTGTTTTTTTTTTACAGCTAGATAAGGTATGAAGTTGTCTCAGTGACAAAGTGTTGTACAATTTTTGCATACTTTTTTCAGACAATGTAGATATTAAGTTAATCACAGCAATTTTCTTTGATGAGTATTTACAGTCACTAGCATTTGACAGTTTTTATGTGCAGATTGTGCCAAAGAGAGAAAAGAAAAATGTCAAAAAGAACAATTGTCTTCCCATACTACTTTACTAGGCAATGCTGAAGGTCTTCATAGCATATAAGGGAGAAGATTTTAATGCAGCTATATACCTATATAACCACAGACAGGTACAAATTATGAGCAGCAATGCCTGATTTAAAAACAGCATCAACAAAAGTAACAAGGATCATTAGAAATCTCAAAATTATCTGTAATATTGCATTGTGTTGGATATTTGAACATTGTTAGTTAGTAAGCAAAGCATAATTTGGTGCCTAAGCTGAATTTGAGGGTGCAGATACACAGTAAGACATGCTGAATGCTGTAGAAGGAAGAAAAGGAAGGTAAAGGTTTAGTCTAAACCTGGGCTACAGAAGAGAAGAAACCCCTAGAGATCCACTGAATAACATCTACAGAAAAGCAATAAACTACCCTGAAAGAATAATCAATTCATCTTTGCCTATGATTCAATCTATAGCACATTCCAATAATAGGTGACATGCACTAAAATGCACTGTCTAAAAAAAAAAAAAAAGTTTTGCTTTTCCTCTTTTCTAAACCTTCCAAATGTTTCAGTGTGTTTTCATTTCCTTTTTCTTGCTCATACCCTTCATTTGATGTGCCAGGTCAGGGTAAGATTTTCAACAAAGCTAAAAGTTGCAGTTCCTTCATATATGAAAAAAAATGCTTTATAAGTTATAACAACAGAGCACGTTGTCACATGAGGCACTTACACTTACACAATCTCTCATTCTAACTGTAATGTTTCAATATATTTGTGTGACGCCACAGTCAATTCATGGAGCAAAAATACCCTGTTTCAGCAGTTACTGATTGTGCAACTAAACTAGAAGTTATTATCCTACTGACAAGGCTGAGATATTTGTTTTTCTATGCTTTTTCTAATTCTGCAGTGTTTAGTGAGCAGATTCCCATTAGGAATGTGGGCAAACTGGATTTGAAATCAGTTCAGAGAAGAGCAGGGATCAAGAGCAGAGCACTTTAAAAATAAAAAAAGGGGGAAAAAACAATTATTTGGGTGAAAAGTAGTCACATTTCACCCCCAAATCAAAATGATATTATTAGTATTATTATCATCCTGAATAATGATTATTATTTGTGAAATTGAATTTTTTTTGCATTGGCTTTGGGGTGAAATATGACTTAGATATTTTCCTGACAGAGCATCACTTTATTAACATAACATTTTGGTCTGTTTTCTCCTTGTTCTTATCCCTTACACTTCATTTCTACCTCCTCCTCCTCCTCCTCCACATTCATCACTCCTATGATGAGTAGTTTTGCAGCGGTTCACTAATTTTCATGCAGGCCCAGTGTAGAGCTCTGAGCAAAGTGATCAGCACCAGGAGAATGAAAAATACCCAGGAGGCGTAAATCCCCCTATATGTCGGTGCCCTCCACCACGTGCCCGCCTACAAAGAGAGAAAAGAGGATTCCTGGTATTCTGAAACGATGATGTATTTTGAAATAATGAACTCTAAAATGCTTTTATTCTTACAATCAATCCTGCAGTCGTTATAATGAAGATCAAGCACAGCAGGAAGCATATCAAACTCCGCTTTCTAGGGTACCTCTGGCCAATCGATGAGCTATATGGATGAAAATAATGGGATTACATGCTATTATTTTATTTGCAGTGAATGTAACGGTTGGTACTAAATCGAGGAAGGTCGATGGATAATATTTAACATACACTTTTCTGCAGTGTGGACAGCGAGCCAGCGTCCGATCTGTAAATTCTGTCCACTAAATCAACAACAGAGAGACATTAAGTCGCGGTTATATTAAGGCTATTATTAGGGCAAATGAAATGATAAAGAGCTTTAAAATAGGCACGTGAATATGAAAAGTTCTTACTAGAAAAGTGTTTCCACAGTGGCCACAGGAAACTCTGGCACCACTAGGCTGAGGATTCGGACTACCAGCACCAGGATGAACTGGACCTAAATTGATAATTCGCTTACTGATCCCCATCAAAAAACAAACAAACAAAAACATTAAATAAAAGCATTTCTGAAAAAACACTATCAACATCACTGCACAACAACCTCTGGCCATCCAATCATATCTAATTACATTGTTTCGTAAATCTTTAATATCATTAAAATCTTTAAATTTCTTTAAAATCTTAATTATTTCCCGACTTATCTACTAAAGTCAACTAATTTAAAAAAAAAAGGTTTTGAAACTTCTGTGGTGATAACATTTTTGTTTTTAAATTTTTGAAAGAAGTCTCTTATTCCCACCAAGGCTGTATTTATTTGATCACAAATACAGAAAAATCAGCAACATAATCTATTTTGACATATTTTCATTAGTGCCGTCAAACGATTAATCGCGATTAATCACATCCAAAATAAAAGTTGTTTACATATGTATGTGTGCTGTGTATATTTATGTATATATAAATACACACACATGCATGTATATATTTCATAAAAATGTGTTGTTTATATATTAAATATATATATTTATAATATAAATTATATGAATATAAATATAGACATGTAAATACATGTAAATATTTTCAAAATATGTGCTGTATGTGTGTGTATTTATATATACATAATAAATATACACAGAACACACATTTATAATGCAAACAAAAACTTTTATTTTGTATGCGATTAATCGCGATTAATTGTTTGACAGCACTAATTTTCATTCATTTCTGTGATGGCAAAGCTGAAATGCATCCATTATTGCTATTCAAAATAACTGTTTATAACTGGTTTACATAACTGGTAATATGCTGATTTGGTGCTCCAGTCTTATTATTATCAATGAATTATTAATATATTTAGTGGAAGCCTAGATGCATTTTTCAGGATTCTTTGATGAAGAAAAAGTTTAAAAGTACAGCATTTATTTGAAGCAGAGTTTTTATACACTGACCACAAACTTTTGAACAGTTGCGTAGTAATAACTCAGCTTCATAGTATATGATACCATGTTCCATGGTGTGTTCTTAACCTAATGCTTTGTTGTAAGGCTCATGAAGGATGGTATTGTCTCTCACCAGTAAGGTCGAGGGCAGGCAATCCTCTGTGAGGTGACTTTGCAGATGAGAAGACAATTACACGGACACCTCACATACTTCTTTCCTGCTGGAGCATTCTTTATGGGCTAGATAAAACAGGAAGCGATGTCACAGTCTGAACTTTCAATTTTAAATCTAGTACAATTTGCAAACAAATATTTCACATAATATTAGGCATGTCTGCTGACTGGAATCCTAAATGAATGTGCTTGTTAACTCACTGTAGCCTCATTGCAGACACCGCATTTGACCACATGCTGGTGGACTTTGCCCTCCACGCTAATAAGCGACTGGCACACTCTGCAGCTGATGACAGGAGCACTGCCGCTCTCCGGAGAGCCCAGCGGGGAGTACGGTGGAGGAGCCTCTCCCAGCATCGACGTGGGAGGAGCTGACGGGAACGCTGGGAAATCTGGGATGCAGAGAGAGCAGGAGAGATGATGTAAGGAGGCGGCAGAGAGAGAAAGACAGGAAAAAGAAAAGGATGATTGTACTACATTTGACAACTGACATGCAAATGAAATATAAAGAACTGGAGAAGGTTTCCTTTCCAATATTATTATGCCTCGATGGCATGAAATATCCAAAAAAATGTATTTAAGGTTAAGACTAACATTTTTTGCAACAAATAGAACTCATTACTAATAATATTATTTAAATAAATATTTGTAGGTTGCCTGTAACAGTGAAACGAAATTAAAATTAATTGATAAAATAAATTGATTTTTTATTTAAATATTTGCATTGACACAGAGGGACTTTTTTTTTTTACCAATATCAAAATGCAAAGTACGAAAGCATGTTTCCGCCAGTTTTTTTCTTACAATTCCGAACTCACAATTGTGAGAAAAAGAGTCAGAGTTGTAAGATAAAAAGAGAACTTTTTTTTCCGCCTTTTGTATTTTTTATTTCATGGCAGAATCAACATTCCATGCAAACGGGTAAAAACAATGCTTTAAAAACTTTTAATTACACTTTTTTTTTTTTTTACACAACATTAATGAATACACTTACGCTAATAGATTTACACTAACATCTAACAAATACTGTCTCCAAACATTTTACTTAAATTATAAATTAAATATATATAAATTATAAATATACATAAAAAAGTACAATATGAAGAAAGATACTTTTACAATTGATAATACAAAAATAGTATTATCTAAATAAACATTACAAAAATATTATGTAAATAAACACATCAAAATAATAAGTAAATAAACATATATTAAAAAAAAATTTAACAACAATAAAACCCCTAACCTGATTTTTAATTGCCTTTTATATGCACTGTTTTAGCAAAGGGAAGAAAATGGATTTGTTACCCAGAGCAATATTGTGTGTAGATCGTTAGGTACTCAACATTTTTACAAATGGTCAATAATTTTAATTTGTATTATTGCTCAGTCTGAGCCAGAGTCAATAGTACTTAAACTGATAAGTGTGAGGGCAAAAATAATGATTCCTTAAGAGTCATGTGATTCAGGTGCACTGTCTAATCTGCCACTACGTTAATCTATTTGTAGAGTGCTCAGGATCTGCAGATTACAGATTACGGCAAGTTAAATCATATGGTCAAAATATGCACACACTGTGCTCTAAATAAAGCAAAACAAAAGTAATAAATAATAAAAGACTAGCTAGTCAGCATGTGAGCGTGGGCATCGCAGGCGCGTTCGAACGCTCCAATCGAACTGAAACGAAACGAGTCGTACATTCGAATTCGCCTAGGATGCCCAAAAATGCTGTGGAGGTAGACAGCTCCAAAAGCTCTCTGTCAATCCGGGTCAGGTTTGACTCACTCTGCGGTTTGCTCGGAGGTCGGTAGGTCTCATCTCCCGGTAACAGCCCGTTCATTCCATCGCGACTGTCCGACAGCAAAGGCGATCGCTCACCGTCAGCCATGCCGTAAACGAGCGCAAAATCCCGCGGTGGATTTAGGCTTTGCTGCTGTAAATTTTGTTGCGGAGAACAAAAGTGATGCGTGAAAGTAAAGCTCCAGGAAGCGTCACATGATCACATGATTTTTTTGCTACCAGGAAGTCGACAACAAAAATAACAACACAAACACGTGATTGGATTGGGCCAATAAACGACGAGCTCAGAAGGATTGAAAAATTAATATGATCCCTTTTTAATTAGCTCTTACTCAATTAGGTGTGCTGTGCATCCAGTGAAATATTAATGTTCACCACTCCTTATACACGCCTTTATAAAAGCTGCCTGTTTTAGAGAATGTTATACATTTTGGGGAAAATTAAATCCTATTAGTCACGTTATTTAATTATTATAACAAATACAAATAATAACACACACAATCGTATATATGTGTGTGTGTGTGTGTGTGTGTGTGTGGATAGATAGATTTCCTGAATAATAAAACACAGAAAGAAATGTAGGCTATATTTACCACTACTGGTTTATTTCCACTCAAATTTGTAACGTTCAAGCGAAAAAGCCAGAATATGAAAAGATGTCTTTTACTTCACATAAGTCAGAGCAGCATTTAGACACAAAAATCCACAGATAAATTACAATAAATATCAATGTAAACATTATCAGTATACATGTTCATCTGTTATGTACACACATCCCTCAAGCTGTCCATAAAACAGCAAAAAACATTAACATTTCAAACAAAACAAAACAAAACCAAGCACTTCAACAAAAGTAGTCCAGTACCCTGAAAATGCAGCAACACTTTTGTCAGAAATTAAAGTTATAAAATACATCTTTATTTACAGTCCTTACGTAAAATGGAGTACAGTCCATGTACTCAAACACACAAACAATAATAACAAAATGAATGATGGTGCATCCTATTGCATTTACCTGAAATACAGTCAACACAGCTGACCTTTCGAGTGTGTCCTCATGTCCCTTAAAGCCAATCAATGGTTATGTCACAAAATATTTGCTGGTTCAGGTTAAGATACTGCTTTAGTAACTTCAAAAAAGATATTAATGATAGAAAACTGACTAATCCTCATAATTAATATTATATTAAAAAATTAACAACCAATAAATGTCCTGTGTTATATGAAGAGAAATCATTTAGATGAACAGAGAAAGGAAAAAGATCCAGGTTTGTAGAGGAAGTACCTTGTATTTGTATCTGTGTGTGTGAGAAGCAGCAACCAGAAGTCACACTCACACAGCAGCACTCTTTCTTCATCATAGCTGAAATTTGCACCTCGGTAACATAATATTCACAGTGTCCTACACATGATGCGATACTGATGAAACGTTCAAAGGAACCGATGGAAAACTGGTTAGTGTTACACATCGTAATCAGGAAGTGCTGAATAACTGATACCGCCAACAGAAGGAGGGGAGGAATGGAGTGGGAACAACCAACATATTATTGAACCTGTAAATATGAGAGAAATACAAACGGAAAAACAATTATTCTGTACACAGCTGGGCGTGGGGTCACTTTTTTTTTTAAGAATTAATTTTATTCAGTAAGGATGCATTAAATTTATCAAAAGTGACAGTAAAGACATTTATAATGTTACAAAAGATTTCAATTTCAATTAAATTGTTATTTTGAACTTTCTATTCACCGAAGAATCATGAAAAAAATGTATTTTCCAAAATAATATTAATTAGCAGAAATGTGTTCAACATTGATGTGAATGAAAATTGTTTCTTGAGCAGCAAATCAGCATATTAGAATGACTTCTGATGAATCATGTGACAGAAGACTGGAGTAATGATGCTGAAAATACAGCTTTGCATCACAGGAATAAATTACATCTTAAAACATAAAACAGTTATTTTAAATGGTAGTACCGTAATATTTCACAAAATTACTGATTTTACTGTATTTTTTTCCTCAAATAAATGCAGCCTTGGTGAATATAAGAGACTTTGAAAAACACTTACAAAAATACACATTTTTGTTTTGTTTTATAACGTAAAACATTATTTCTCAATGCTTTGGATTTGTAACAGTGCTAGTGATGCAATTCTAACAACAATCAAAACAGACACCGTAAATAAACAGCATTAAACTCACCACGTCCGAAAACCTCCCTCAGCAATGCAATTTTGGGCTTTCTTGTGTGTGTAATGTGTGACGGGTGGGTGTTGTTGGGTTTATCTTTCATTAGTCTGTTCCTCATCTGTTCAATGGGTGTCTCATCTGTTATAATGGACACCAGCTTGGGACAAAAACAACAGAGAGACAGGAGATGACAGATCAACAAAAAAAAAAAATTAAAATTTCAACAACTAATTACATAAATAAGATTAGCATTTTCTGAAGAAAATACTAGTGTTTAGAGAACCAAAAAGAATAGTGTAAAAGTTTTATGCATGATTAAGTTTAGACTTTAGTTTAAAAAGAGACACTATGCATTAATCACGGTATTCATTCTATCATCTGTGAATGAGGATCAACACACAACAACACATCATCTGCAATTTAAAGGTGGCAAAAGATGTTGAAATTAATTAAATGATTCAGATAAATGCAAAATGACAAGCAGTAGCAAATCAATATGTAATATTACAATTATGGCATTGCTGTTTATTATAATGTTAACATATGGTCCAAAACTACGAACTGTATAATGCTGAAACATACCTGGTCATAAAATATCACCAAGACAAAAACTCCAAAAAGTATCGACTCCACAAGCAAAATGATATAATGTGCCCTGTAGAACAAGTGACCAAGAACAGTGTGAGCGAAGTGAAAAGCTAACAAAAGAAAATGAATCTTAAACCATATTGATAATCGTTATATAATTTATTCAAACATATACAGGACCTATACAGATATTGGTGACTTACACAATGAGATGTTTGCTGGGAGCTTCTTCTCCTTCTTTATCTCCATCTCCCTCTCTTTCGCTCCTTATTCTCCACACCCATGCTGACACCACCAGCGCCATGGAATATAAGCTGGCCATGCCTACAATGACACACAAACAACATGGCATTAGAGGAGAGGAATGGAAAACATGAAATCCAACACTGAATTTCTTTTCATGTGTTCTTTAAGGGAAAGTGAACCCAAAACTGAAAATTCTATCATGTTGTTCCAACTGTTTTGGGTCCTATTGACTTCCATAGTAAGGATAAAAATACAATGGAAGTTAAAGGGAACCCTGAAACTATCTGGTTACTAATATTCTTCAAAAAATCATCTCTTGTGTTCCACAGAAGAAAAAAAGATATACAGGTATAGAGTGGCTTTTTTTGGATGAACTATCCTTTAAAAACATACCTGTGTAGAAGAGGAACTGAATGAAGTATTTCTGATTGAGTTCTCCAACACAGTTATTGATCCTATAAAAGAGCAAACACATATGCATACACATTTATCAGAAAGCCTGCAAAAACAAAAAATGATATTGAAAACTCTTATTCTACTTTAAATACACCCAGTTACATGAAAATATATTCAATTTGACAACACTGGCTAATGGAAAATGATGAGAGATTCACCATGGGCAGTGATGGTCCATTCTCCTAATGCAGCGTTGACAAACTCTGCAGTGATGGGCTCGAGGAGGCCGATACGTCTCACAGCGACTGCACACTGTCCAGCCCTCACAGCCCTGATGAGAGCAACACAAAGATTAAAGACATGTCAGAGAGCAAATGCACTGTGAAATAAGATCCAAAGCCAGTAAACAGAATATACACACTGTGTGGACCACTATTAAATCAACATAACTACATTATAAATACTGTTAAAGGAGTACACAGACCAGCAGCACTCACTCTGTCATTCAGACGGTTGGACTGGGACCTCAAGTCTGAGAAGTCAATGGCTGTCTCAGGTAGAGGAACCATACCTGTAATAATAATAAATGGTACAAATTTACATTGATAGCCTTTTCGACCCGGTAAAGCCTGAGATATGAAATGATAGTCAGAGAAATCACATTTTTTGAATCAGTTCATTAAACAAGACAAATTCTAACATAAAATATAAAAGTTTGCATATGTGTGTTATGTTTTGTATCATATTTAATACCAGGAAATTATGGTCCATATAGTATGACATAGTGAGAGTATAGCGCTCATACATAACAGTCCAACTTACATAAAATGCATATAATTATGAGTTGTCACTTTATATCTCCCAATAATCTTAGTTTGATTAAATTTAAATGTTTTGTTTTATGATCAAAGCTCTGTAGTTTTTATTGTGGGGGCAAAACATATAATGCAAAGCAATACAACATTCCTCAAAAGCCTGCTGTATGATATTTAATACTTGCATTTTAACAATTTAATCTTAAAATACTTACAATATAAAAGCATTCTTACCATAACTTTATAAAAATCATTAAATATTTCGCAGCAAAAAGACATGTGAAGGTGGACAATTACTAAAAAAATACTAAAAACCTTTTACTTCCAAAAAAAGTATAAACTATTTAGCAAAGGACAGAAGGCATGTAGTAGATTGTGAACTTTTTTTTTTTGTCAAGTTTTGATCATGCTGATAATTTGGAGGGTTTGAAAATTCATCAAATATGATACAGTAGACTTCATAGGGTTAAAACACAATCAGTCTACAATATGAAACCCAGAGAAAACGAGACTGATCCATGAAATAAGAGCACTCACCAGGATCAGAGAACACTGCTTTTGAATGGCACGCCAGCAACAGTAATAAAATAACATTAAACACAGATCCATGGAGAGTGCACCATACACTAAACACAGAGAAAATAGATAAACATTATATTTTGCATATCGCATATGTATTCAGTGCAGGAGTAATTTTGTTGCCAGCTACTTAACAGGACTTAAATTAAGGAAAATGACCAATAAACCCCAAACAATTTCTTTACATTATGTGGGATAGAGTTGCCATACTGGTTATAATAACAGATAATAAAAGCAAAAGCGTTTTTTTTTTTTTCCATAAAAACTTTTCCTAGTGCCTGACAAATATTTAAGAGGTTGCTATTTTAAAATGTCCAAATAACTTTGTGAGACATGTTACAGTTTCAAGCAGAATGGAATGATATAAATTCTATACACATTTTACTGCTTAGAGACCTTCAGTACTCCAAACAACAACACAGTACACGTCCAAAGAAATTAAATAAAATAGAGAGCGAGATATATATGGTATATAATGATATATTACAGTATAAGGTATGATAGCTTGTTAATTTCATGTGAGATACCCTGAAACATTAGACCACAGTGTAACAGACTGAAAGTGTAGTAAACACGTTGAATGAATGCTGTTCTACCGCAGAGTGACAACGATGCTGGTACTAGTTGCAAACAGTTTAAACGCACTGTAAACACAGTTCGCGGGAAAACACATCAGAACGCTGATAACATTCGGAACACAGTCTGCTTTTGAACGGTTGTTGCTATGGGTGATTCTAAAAAGGAACAGTTAAAAAACCATGATCTCGTGAGATCACGGGTGCTGTTACGTGAACCAAACGCTGGCTCTTTAAAGCTTCGTTCATACGGTACTCACCTTCCAGAATATGCGGGGATCAGGACATACTGAATCACAACATAGTCTGCGTAAAAGACGCTGAAATAAGTTAAAATGAGACAAATAAAGCCGCACGGGTCTCGCCGACAGCGAAACGCAGCCATCTTTCCATCTGCGGTCTTCCTGATGACGTCATAAAAGGACGAGCGTTACGCATCTCGTCGTGTCCGTCGACCGCATTCATCAGTCCTCCTCCTGACCACCTGCTTGTCTGGTGTCTGATAATACTTTTTGTAAAACATGATATAATTAAAAATCTAGCACAAACTTGAGTACCTCTTTTGTTGTTGTTGTTTAAAGGAATGTTCTCACAAGCACACTGTTTAAAATAAAATAAATCACACAGAGTGCTGGAATGACAAACATTTATTTATTCATTTAATTTCTGATCACAGAACAACTAGCTTCTCATTAAGGGCAATCTGAGCTTGAGTGAGATTTGCCAGGTAGGTCACCATCAACAGATCCTGCAAAGAAACAGAAGAGTATGAGCTCTTCAGAAACACCAGAACACAGCTATGATTCAGTCTGAGACACATTACAGGGTTCCTACAGGGTTTTTTTTACAGCTTTTTTGTGATTTCTTGGATAAAGATTTTTATCAATTAATTTGGCGACGGTACCATTAAAGATAATTTTAGTAGTACATAAAACTAGTTTTACCAATTCATTGAAAAGAAGTCAATTCACTAACAAATCACTATGGCTAACATGTTTTATTCAACATATGAGCAACAACTAGCCACTGAAATATAGAACAAGAAAAAAAAAAACTTCTATTCAGCTACCTCACTTTCATTCTAAAAACTTTCATGATGTTTTCAGACATGGAAAACAAAGCTGTGATATTTCCAGTTTTTCATGACTGTGGGAACCCTGAAAGCATGTAAAATATGTAGTAAGTATATCAAATTGCACAGAATGTCACTTACATTAATGTTGGAGTTCAGCATGCTCTCAAAGTCTTCTGCTGAGATCTTGGGCACTTTGTTCACAAGATCCATCAGGAAACGACCAACACTGTTATCTGCAGTCACTTTACCAGACTAGAAAAAATAATAATACTTCAGTCATTAAACAAAAATGGATTTTGTGAAATCATCCTACAAGACAAGTGTTGATTACTCTTGGAGATTCTTGCATTTTCTGTAAAATAACTTATAACTTGTTCAGATGCAAAAAACTCTAAGTGCCGTTCGAAATTTTCTTCTAAAATGAACATTTTTATCAGCCTCTTGTGTGTAGGATCAGTAATTTCACTTTAATGGCAATGAATAGGTTCTTTTCATTGCCATTAAAGTGAAATAATTGAACATAAACATTGGAGCCTGATAAAAATACTAGAAGAAAATTTAGAAGAAAATTTAAGATGGCACTTAGAGGCTTTTGCATCTGAACTCTTCTCATATACATACACACACACACACATATATATATATATATATATATATATATATATATATATATATATATATATATATATATATATATATATATATACACATATATATATATATATATATATATATATATATATATATATATATACAGGGTGCGATTTGTTAAAAAAAGCAGAGGGGGGGATGCTTTTGAAAACTTTTTTCTCTCTCCATAGGTGGAAGGAAATAGCCTAAGTAACCTAATGTTAGTGTGATCTGTTAATAACGCACATCATAAGCCCGTCTTTTTAGGCAAATAAAATATGTCATGAAATGTTTTTAATACGACGGAAACTGTATTTAACATGATCACAATCTACTAAAAACACTGTAAGTTAGGCCTATTAATTGTAATGATTTCATTTCCACGGTTATTCAAGCAACGGAGCTTTTTGAAACTCCGAATCAGTTAAACCAATTGAGTCGCAAAATGATTCACTGTTTAGAAGCGCTCCACTCGGATCACGTATCGCGAATCATTTGATTCAGAACGGGACCTCGGAGCGAGATCGCGGGATGTTTTTATTCCCACCAGGGATGAAAATAATTCAGCAGAGGCAGGGACGCATAAACCAGAGGGGGGGGAAATCCCCCCCATCCCCCCTCCGGCAAATCGCACCCTGTATATATCAGGGCTCCAGACAAAAAAAAAAAAATCAAGTAAGGAGCCATTGGCTCCTATAAGAAAAAACTTAGGCGCCAAATTATTTTTTTAGGTGCAACAGAATAAACGCGTTTTATTAATTTTATTATCTTTTTCTTTTGTTTTTTTTTACATTTTAACATTTCAATCATACTGTCATGTATTTATGTCTCATCTTTTCTTGATTTATCAGCATTTTAAACCATCTTGTAGATGACCTGGGAACTAAGGTTAAAGTGGGAACTAAATGTCTTTTCCAACTTGAAATAATGAGAACAAAGAATTGTTCATTACACAGTATCTGTACCAATATCACGGACCATAAGCATCACTTGGCCACTGAGTGTAGTTTGGGCTCCTCCTCAATGCATCCTATAAATGTTGTCATGTCTTTCACACATTCAGTCCGTTTTTCTTAATTAGAAACATGCACTTTTATAGGAGGAGTTGAATCATGTAGACAACAGGTTAAGTAAAAATATTAATATGCAATAGTGCATAAATATAGCAAAATGCTCCTCTTTATAGTTATTTTTCTAGATGACTGATGAGCTTATGGACACCGAATGGTTATTCTGAGGTAAATGTATTATTACGTGGCAATGTTTACAAGATTTACACATTTTCCGCAGTTTGAAACACTGAGTGAGCTTTTACATGAGACATTTCAGTAAGCAAGTGTAGCTACTGTAGGCTCTCTTATAAAATAGCCTACCTTTTGATGTTAATTCATGTTCATTATGTACTATAGTAGCAAAGAGAAAGATATAATGGGTTCACTTGCCGCTTGAACTGATGCGCTATAGCGATTGCTCCTGCCGCATTAAAGAGCGCCAAAACCGTATTTGGCTGTCTGAATTTCGTTATGAATTTGCGTTAATTTCATAGCTTATACTTTATTAAAAAGTAACAAAGCACAAAGATTTTTGTGATTACTGGACGGCAATTGCGCTTCAAATAATATGAAGTTCACGCATTAACAGAACACAGCATAGGCCTATAGACTAAGATCTTGATAACAAGAAGCCATATTAATAATGCTTATAAACGAGCATTGTTAACGATATTGCCAATATCCACACAGCTGACAGCTTTACCTGTTGTAGTTCGTTAAAGTTGTGCATGAAATAGACGCTGCTTTTCTGCACTTTTACTTTTACTGCACGTCTCCGTCATTTCGATCTCTCTCGCGCTGCACAACTGAGCTGCGTTTAGCAGGTATGCGTCAATGCTGCTGTGCGGCAGAGATGAGAACTGTTTGAAACTTTTTTTTTTTTTTTTCTTTTTCACTAAAACTTTGATGCGCATCATCTCAGTTTAATACGTGAACATAACAAAAGATGTGATCACAATACCATCAGGAAAAAAGGCATTACATGCAAATTTTTAAGTCATAACATGTAAGTATATAGTCGCCAGTGGCGACCTCAGCAAAAACTTAACTCGCAAATTAATATTTTTGGTCGCAAATGCGACCGTTTTAGTCGCAGTCTGGAGCCCTGTATATATATATATATATATATATATTACACACACACATATATCCACACAAACACTCCCACACATTTTATTCATATACTTTTTCATAATATAATTTATAACTTAATAAAATAAAAAGGAAAGTCTTCTGTGCAGCAAAGCAGTTAATAAAGTATGAAAAAAAAAACAACTCTTTGGATAGAAATTTGGATAAATTACCTCTGAATCTAAATAGGTCACCAAAAAGAATTAACATTATGTCCCAAAGAGACACTCACCAGTACATCTTCAATATATGAGAGCACTGTGGTCAGCATTTCTTGTACGCGTCCTGCAGCACTGGCTACCTGGGCCAGGTCTGTGGTCAGTCCATTGGTACGACTGGGAGATGCACGAGTCCTCTGTAGAAGGTCAACTACAGAAAGAGGTGATCAATCCATTATAAGAATGTCCTCAAAATAAAATATGCTATTCTTAAAATATAACAACATTCCAATCCAAAATATTTTGTAAACCAGTAGTGCCATTCAATTTAGAATGAATAATGCTTATAAGTGGAAAAATGTCTGACCTCCAATGCGCTCTGTGTCGTAGTAAACGTACTTGACTGTCAATGGGGTGAACATGACACCAACCGTCTTGCCCGGAACGCCCATCTGGGAACTAACACCACGAACAACAAATACATTGCTAGTGTGGCAAAGGAGAGCAGATCAGCAGCAAGAAATAATCTACCTTTGTCTAGATGACTTTACCTGACATAGGCACGGATGTTCATTTTGTTGCTCTGCAGTGCCGTGTCCACAGTCAGGTGAATGGGGTTCGGCGCCTCTCGGCTGTAGTACTCGTGGATCAGAACGGAGTGCTCTGTGATGTCATATCCTGTGGCATACCTGCAAAACAAAAGATTGTGCTCATTATGTTTGCATTTTAAAAGAACTTGTTAGCCAAAAATGAAAATGTATTCACTTTCAGACCATTCAAGTTGTAAATAAGTTTGTTTCTTCACTGGAACAGATTTGGTGAAATTTAGCTTTAAACCACTTTCTGCAGTGAATGGGTGCCGTCAGAATGAGAGTCTAAACAGCAGATATTAACATCCAAATAATTCACATGACTCCAGTCCATCAATTAACATCTTGTTAAGTGGAAAACTGCTTCTTTGTAAGAAACAAAATACATCAACATATTTGTTTAGAACTGTTTTTCACCCTTGATCCATGCATATTTCTCTTTACATGAGCAAAAACAGTAATACAGAGAAAGGACTCTTTATATTAATTGGAAGCAACTATTTTAAGCTAAAATGCCTTCATGATGAATTTATTACAAACACACAGCTTTTCACTTCACAAGATGTTAATTGATGGGCTGGAGTGGTTTACTGTGATGTTTTATCAGCTGTTTGGACTCTCATTCCGATGGCACCCATTCACTGCAGAGGATCCTTTGCCGAGCAACTAATAAAATATAATCTAAAAAAAAGAAACAAACTCATCTACATCTTGGATGGCCTACTGAGGGTGAGTACATTTTAAATTTGGGGTGAACTACTCCTTAAAACAACTGTATCACCAAAATAATTCGCAAAATACTTAAAGCCTTTCTACTGTTAAAGTGTTATTTTAGTATCATTGAGACATTATTGCAGTTTTGATAAATATTTTGAATTTGTTTTTATTTTCATTTTAGTTTAAGTTTTGTTTTTGTCAATTCTAGTAATTCTTTACATCTATGTTATTTTTACTAATTCATATTTCAGTTTGAGTTATGTTAGTACATCAAGTTCTATGAAATGGAAAAATGAAAACATTCACTTGAAAACTGTCTGAAATCAATTTTATTTCAGTTAATGTTAATTTTAAGTAACAATAGTGTATTTTATGGTTTTAACTCACTATATTATCAATGCTGTGAAATTAATCTGAGTCAAACTAAATTCATTAGCATGAGTGGCCACATACCATCCAATAATGACTTCACTTGGCGAAACCTTCTTATGAAGCTCATACATGTTCTTGGCGAACTCCATGTCAACAGCCACCTATGATATAGACAAAAATACGGTGGTCCCATGGTAATTTCTAGAAATGTTAAGTAAGTGTAAGGTAATCATTCAGGTAAATGGCATATACCACAGATACCATGGTATACCACGAATACATCTTAGTACTTTAACGGGTAAATGAGATGATACTGTTGGCCTTACCTCATCTTCAGACTCATTGTGAGGAACAGAGAAGCAGTTGGTGACTTCAACTGAATGCTTGTCTGTTGTTCCTGTGTGACATACAAATTAAACCAGTTAAGCGGTGCTGTTTAAATTTAGTGCGGATGCGCTTTCTAATCCTTTTCAGCCATCCTGGGGTGCGTTTCCCAAAAGCATCGTTAGCTAACTATGGTCTTTAGTTCCATTGAACTCTATTGGTAACGACGGAACTTGCGACCATAGTTGTTTTTGGGAAACGCACCCCTGCTCGACTACAACACATGCTTCGACGCTTCTGTTGTCTTTATGAAACGCGACTGTCTCGGATTTCACTCAGAGAAAATAAAGGACCCACCTAATAATGTTCCAATCACGCGACTCGCTCCCTCATTTCTGCGCTCGTATGAGTCCACAATCGATGCCAAAACCACCGGGTGGATTTTCACGACCGGGCCGTGGACCGCCATGATTTCGGTGAAGAATGATGAGGAAGTGGAAGGACGATGATAAACAGAGAAGAAGAGAGAGAGCGGGTCTCCGTGGGATTCGTGCTGCTGCCCCCTAGCGGATGTAGATGGCTGACAAATACAGTTTGCGACCACATTGGCCAGATGGGGAATATTTATTTCTAGAGAAAAAAGAAAATCAGAATCAGAATCAGAATGAGCTTTATTGGCCAAGTATGTTTCCACATACGAGGAATTTGTTATTGTGACAGAAGCTCTACAGTGCAACAGAAAGACAGCAACAGAACAGGACACAGATAATAAAAGAATAATATACAAATAGGCAATGTACAAAACAGCAAAAACACAATATATAATATAGACAATTATGTGTGTACAGGTCTGATATGTGAAAATTTGAATGAAAAAATAAAAAATTAAAATTAAAATAAGTAAGTGTGGTGAATAAATGATGTATAATAGAGTAGTGTGTTCCGCGTTTATTGTCAAGTGTTCATGAGATGGATTGCCTGAGGGAAGAAACTGTTCCTGTGTCTGGTTGTTCTGGTGCTCAGAGCTCTGTAGCGTCGACCAGACGGCAACAGTTCAAAGAGGGAGTGTGCTGGATGTGAGGGGTCCAGAGTGATTTTGCCAGCCCTTTTGCTCACTCTGGATAAGTACAGTTCTTGGAGAGTGGGGAGGGTTGTACCAATGATTCGCTCAGCAGTCCGGACTACCCTCCGTAGTCTTCTGAGGTCAGATTTGGTAGCTGAGCTGAACCAGACAGTTATTGAAGTGCAGAGGACGGATTCAATGATGGCAGAGTAGAACTGTTCCAGCAGCTCCTGTGGCAGGTTGAACTTCCTCAGCTGGCGAAGGAAGTACAGCCTCTGCTGGGCCTTTTTCACAATGGACTCAATGTGATTGTCCCACTTCAGGTCCTGAGAAATTGTGGTGCCCAGGAATCTGAATGACTCCACTGCAGTCACAGTGCTGTTCATGATGGTGAGTGGGGGGAGTGCAGGGGGGTTTCTCCTGAAGTCCACGATCATCTCCACAGTTTTGAGCGTGTTAAGCTCCAGGTTGTTAAGACTGCACCAGACAGCCAGCTCCTTAACCTCCTGTCTGTAAGCAGACTCGTCACCGTCCTGGATGAGGCCGATCAGTGTGGTGTCATCTGCAAACTTCAGGAGCTTGACAGAGGGGTCTTTAGATGTGCAGTCATTCGTGTAAAGGGAGAAGAGCAGTGGGGAGAGAACGCAGCCCTGAGGAGCTCCAGTGCTGATGGTGCAGGTGTTGGATATTAATTTACCAAGCTTTAAGAAGAAAAAAAACACAAAAGTTTTTAAATTTCAAAAACACTTTCCACTATTTCTAGCTCACAAATCAAACACATAATCATTATCATGTGAACTCCTTCAAAGGTCCTCGACTGCAGTGAAGCACAAGATGCTCATTGGAACACGATGCTGCATAACATGGATCATCTGGTTTAGCATAAACCTGCTAAATTCAAGTCAGCATAAGTGCTGCTGTCATTCAAAAGAGGCAACGATCAAATACTAAGACAACGGTACATTGAATTCAGCTTTTCACTGAAACTTCAAGGCAAAAGGAAGACAAAAAAGTGAAAGGTGAATTATTACAGTAAAAACAAATAACATGCCAATGTTTACGACCCGTCCCAAAGCTTAAAAGTTGATGTTTGACTGCACAACATGCCCAGCAGGTGGCGAAAATGCATCAATTTTCTGCCCAGTTTTCCTAGCTTGATCAGACTTGATCAAAACAAAAAGTCTAAAAATGTATCGTTTCAAAGGGGCTTAAAAGTGTCTGTAATGATAATGTCTGTAATGATCTTTCTATCTTTTTTATTACACCCCCCCCCCCATTTTTTGCAGTGCAGGTACATTCATTCGTTGTGCATATTTTCATCATACACCATAAAGTGACAAATATGGCATGTCCTTTTATACAGGATCACGTAGATGAGGGGGCTGCATTAATTAGGGTTTTTATCTTTTTGCAATATCCACATGCATAGGTCTATTTAATTGAGCGGTACATTTTTTTAAATGGTAGCTCCCTTTTGAATGATTTCTCCCATTGTGTAGCATGCTATGGTGAAACTCCTGTTTACTCTGAATACTGAAGCCTGATTTGTTCATGATCGTGAAGCTGCACGGACAAATGCCGCTTCAGCCCACCAAAGTGGGGCAGACTGCCATATATGTTGGCTTTGAGCACCATTTCATCAGAATTTTCTCCTTCAGTGTGAAGATCATCTCCTCGCTGGACTCTGAAGAAACAGCAGCAGCAAGAAGGTCGAAGCCTGCTCGCTGTAGAAGAGCCCCGGCAACAGAAGATCACCTCTCTCAGCACTTCCCCTGCGGCCATCTGGCGACCTTTAAAAGAGGCATTTGCTGAGCAAATTTCTGTGCGATGTTTTTTCAAATGTTGCGCCACGAGTGTGGCTCATACAGGGAACCCCTGCCTGACTCAGACGGGCACAGTGAGTGCACCGCTTGCCTGGGCAGTGCTCACGCTGAGAAATCTGGAGAAATTAGACACGAGTTGATCCAGCTGGCAGCTCTTTGGCCAATTCCATTGAGGAAGGACCTCCTCTCTCAAGTGAGAGGCATGATCTGGCATCAACTTTGAGCCACTCCAGTCAGCCAAACTGCGGCCCCTGTCACTTAAAATGCCCCTTCTTTATAGCTCTTGTGTTGGTCAAGTGAGTGGGCGATTTACAAGCACTGTCACTCAGTGCTTCATGTCTTGAGTTTGGGCCTAACGACTGTAGGGTCGGCCTCAAACCAAGACACGGCTATATGCTTGAGGTGCACTCCGGTCGAGACATTACCCTTCTGGCTCTTCGTAACTCAAAGGATGAGCAGGGTCCGAATTTACTCTGAGGCTAATCTGATAAATGACGTTCACTTGATAACATCTCGCTGCAACCTCTGGAAGTAAGCTAATAATTAGAATTTCCTTTTGGACCCTCTGATGTGGTTGGATGCATTGATGACACGCATGCATATTCCCATCATCGCACCTTCCGAAAATCAAGCTGATTACTGTATGTCAGTAGGAGGTCCTATATTCATCTCTATATTCATCTGTGGCTATCTCCTCTTCATCTGTCAGTAGTGCTGGTACACCATTTTGTGAGCCTCTGACTTCTTGCTGTTGGCCGTGTAGAAGTCAAATGTTAATTTCATTACCCTAATTAAGAAGTGTAAGGTTGAATTAGAGAATGCTTAATAATGTGAAAAGAGCATTAGACTATGTGGAAAAAACATGCTGCACATTGAAATAGACACTGAATGATATTTATTTAATATGTCAAATGTTTGTAAAGGCATGTAACCTACACCCATGAACCTTTTATGTTTTACCTGATTGAATTATGTTTTTATACTTCATTTTTAGCATGTGGGATACCATGAAAATGATTATTAGTTCAATAACTTGCAGTTCTGCCAGTTTCACCTCTAATATTATAACAGTAATTAAGAATTATACTTACGAGTTGACTTGGAGTTACAATATGTGGTGAATCGTAATTTAGGAGCTCCATTGATCATAACTTTTTATAATCAGCAGAGTTGAATGAACTAACTCAAATCAGCTGTTCTTAAACCAAAAACCCAGAGTTTCCCATCTCAGGGTAAGTCAACTCAGAGTTCAATTTTTAACTCAGAGTTGACTGAACCTCCTTATTGAAACAGGACCCTTGTCTCTGTGACTGCAGCCACACGTATTAGCCAATCAGAAAGCTTACAGAAGGCTCTGCCAATCGCATAAATTTGGGGCAGGACTCCTGGCCGAAGAATTTAAGGAGCTGTTTTGAATTTTTGTATGGGTTACCTGTTTGTGAACACTCATTATTTTATTCAAATTCCTTTTTTTTTTTTTTGCCACCAATGGGGCAGAAACACTTACAGCAGCTTTAAATATGAAGCTATGCAAATTTTGCCACCTCTGGGCAGTTAAATGTCAATGTACTGAAATTATGCCGCAAGGCAGCAGAAATACATGACAGTCTGAGCAATCAAAACTCCCTTTTGGTTCTCAACAAAATGTGTTCATTCCCCAAAGCAGTGTCAAATCACTCATACAGAAAAGTGCATAATGTAAAAACTTCAGATCTAGTTTGGAGTGCCGTTGGTTAATACCTGCCAGTCACATTGGTTCATTTGATGTTTAGTTTAGCTCACTATTGGCTGAAGTCACCCAGGGGCATCATTATATTGCATATCATTTAAATATTTATTCCCATTTTTGTATTTTAGCCCTAAATTCAAATAAGAAGTGATTTGGTTTGGTGGTTTGAAAACATTTTTAATACTCAATTGACCTGAATCTGGAGAATTTTGGCAATTATTTTTAGCATGCATTATTTTTTATTCATAACTATGAGTGTCCATGGGTTTATTAGTAAAATGATTCAGTTCCCAGTATTTCATTATACATGCTATCTTAAATAATAGAACTGAAATTAAACTTCTGTGCCCATCAAAAATGCATAAACCTCAGAACAATGTATTCCAGTGGTTTTACAATGTCAGTTGATGCTCCTTGAAACCAGTGCACTCTATAAATAATATTAACTTTGTAATTAGAGCTACTGTTTACAAAGCACACGGTATAGTGACCATATTTATGTTCCATAAGGGTTAATCTCTTTTTAAGGGTTGAAATGCCTCATAATTATTGATCTTTTTATTTTATTGTCACTGTTTCAAACTACAAAACTGGACAGCAGCACCTTAAATGTGGCACAGCCTCTACAAGTGCATCTCAATAAATTAGAATGTCGTGAAAAAGTTCATTTTTTCTTGTAAGTTATTTCAAAAAGTGAAACTTTCATATATTTTAGATTCACTGCATGTAAAGTAAAACATTTCAAAAGTTTTTTTTTTGTTTTAGTTTTAATTTTGAGCTTACAGCTCATGAAAGTCAAAAATCCAGTATCTCAAAATATAAGAATATTTACATTTGAGTTTCATTAAATGACCCTCCCTACAGTATAAATTCCGGGTGTCTCTTGTTCTTTGAAACCACAATAATGGGGAAGACTGCTGACTTGGCAACGGTCCAGAAGGCAATCACTGACACCCTTCACAAAGAGGGTAAGTCATAGAAGGTCATTACTGAAAAGGGTGGCTGCTCACAGAGTGCTGTATCAAAGCATATTAAATGCAAAGTTGACTGGAAGGAAGAAATTGGGTAAGAAAAGGTGCACAAGCAACAGTGATGACCGCAAGCTTGAGAATACTGTCAAGCAAAGCTGATTTAAACACTTGGGAGAGCTTCACAAGGAGTGGACTGAAGCTGGAGTCAGTGCATCGAGTCACCACGCTCAAACGTTTTCAGGAAAAGGCCTACCAAGCCACTTCTGAAACAGAAACAATGTCAGAAGCATCTTACCTGGGCTAAGGAGAAAAAAGAACTGGACTGCTGCTCAGTGGTCCAAAGTCCTCAAAGTTTTCAGATAGAAGTAAATTTTGCATTTCATTTGGATATCAAGGTCTGGAGTCTGGAGGAAGACTGGAGAAGCACAGAATCCAAGCTGCTTGAAGTCCAGTGTGAAGTTTCCAAAGTCAGTGATGATTTGGGCTGCCATGTCATCTGCTGGTGTTGGTCCACTGTGTTTTCTGAAGTCCAGTCAACACAGCCATCTACCAGGAAATTTAAGAGCACTTCATGCTTCCTTCTGCTGACAAGCTTTATGGAGATGCTGATTTAATTTTCCAGCAGGACTTGGCACCTGCCCACACTGCCAAAGGTATCAAAAGCTGGTTCAATGACCGTGGTGTTACTGTGCTTGATTGGCCAGCAACCGCTGACTCCGAACCCTATAGAGAATCTATGGGTATTGTCAAGAGGAAGATGAGAGACACCAAACCCAACAATGCAGATGAGCTGAAGGCCACTGTCAAAGAAACCCTGGGCTTCCATACCACCTCAGCAGTGCCACAAACTGATCACCTCCATGCCACGCCGAATTGAGGCTTTAATTAAAGCAAAAGAAGCCCCTACCAAGTATTGAGTACATATACAGTAAATGAACGTACTTTCCAGAAGGCCAACAATTCACTAAAAATTTTTTTATTATTGGTCTTATGAAGTATTCTAATTTGTTGAGATTGGGCGAGTTGGGTTTTTGTTAAATGTGAGCCTAAATCATCACAATTAAAAGAACCAAAGACTTAAACTACTTCAGTCTGTGTGCACTGAATTTATTTAATACACGAGTTTCACAATTTGAGTTGAATTACTGAAATAAATTAACTTTTCCACGACATTCTAATTTATTGAGATGCACCTGTATATCCTGCATTTAGCAGTGTGCCATTTTGCATTGTCAGCTGCCAGTTATTCTACAGTTTCAGCTACTTTGGGTCACATCACGTCTCAGAAGATATGTGTTCTTGTGGAATCTGATAAATCACGCAGAATTATGTCAGTCTGATGACTGCTGATCCAATTATCTGTCTCCAGATTTCACACATCACAGCTCAGCTCATTTCCAAAAAGATCTTAAAAACTTTTTTAAGTAGCAGAAACACAGAAACTCCATCATCATCTCTCTGCTAGTGTGAAGTCGTTGCTGCATACCTCTTACACAATTTATTTTTATCTTGGAAACATTAGGCTATATTGTTATTAATTTAACAGTTTACAGCATAAATCTCTTAACTAATTTTGTTAAAAAATATGCAATGTATTTTAGAATGTTTTGTTGTATCTCTTCATGCATGCAGTATATAGATCAATACTTTGTTAAACACATATTTAGTCTTTTTCCAATTATTTTTCACATTACAGTAGTTTTCCTAATTAGTAAAGTTTTACACAAGACGAGAATTACTTTTGAAAAATATGTTTTTGAAAAATATGTTCCCAGCGCAACTCCATACAGCGCATACACACTTCACACCTTTTTTCACACAAAACAGTGTTGCTGTCTGTTAATGTGCTTCACTGCATACTGTCGCCTCTTTTTCTCATTTAGCTGAGTCATCCTCTTAATGTCTGAGAGCATAATAGTGGCAAACGTGTGTTGAAAGTTAAGTGTTTGTCAAACATCACAGTCTAGGATGGACAAAATGTATAGGCAATAAAGGGCCATTGACCCCAAACAGACATCCACTTCCATATTGTGATTTTGAGAGTAAAACTGATCAAACTTTCAAAAGCCAAAGATATTGCAGATGCGCATTTGGTAACTTAAAGCGATAGTTCACTCAAAACTAAAATTCTGTCATTATACTGTCCCTCATGTTTCTGAATGAAAATAGTTTCAAAGGAAATCCTAAATCATTTTTCATATGAGTTTCAATGCAAAATATGGACTGCTTGTTTTGTGTTGGTGATTATAACTTTATGACACCTGCCAACTTCAAACAATTTCAAACTCATTGCGATCAGCAAAGCTTACAGGAAGTACGCCCCATGTTGTCACGGTTACGCTGCAGGAAACACTTTGGAACATTTTTGATGTATGCAATAAACATCACTTTATAAACGCATTGCACTGTTATCACTATCACCGCTGTACGTCTGAAAAGGGCAATCTGCCGATCACCAAGCCAAAAAAACTGATAAGAATGTCATTGTCACTCACGTCAGAGCCAATTATCGATTTTCAGTTTCATGCACTAAGTGCCCGGCTACCTCTGCTATACTGGCTCTTATTGGCAGCCTAGAGACAGTCCAGCAAATCCCTGCTGGTTCACAGATTGCCCCTAATGTATTTTTAATAGCACTGAATGTCTCATTCATGCTTTAGATCAGTGCCTTAGCTCTTATTGGCACATTGATTCTGTGGAACAAATTGCTATCTCCTTCTCAGGCCACAACAAACGTACATTTTCTCCACAAGAGAACTATTGAAGGATGCATAGCCACTTAAAAATTTCCCCTGCTCTCAAGGACAACACTGATGAGTGAGCGAATGTGGTCGCACAGTCTAATTTACTAAGCAGGGAAGGCTTGCAGCTTTGATTAGTTTAATAATAAGGCCATCGCAGACCACCTACTGATAAGAGTCTAGGGAAAATATCATAGTAAATTATGCAAAGATGTGTTTTGCAGAGACCAGCATCCAACCAAATGACAGAATAATAAGAAGTCCAGCTGGTCAAAATCCATATCAGACCGTTTTACTGTTATCTTGTTTTAAGCCAATGTTCTCATCATGCTCCATTGCTTCATTAGCTGAATGCTTATCTTTAGCTTTACCTGAGTCATGACAGATGTGAATATTTGAGCAGGTAGATTTTGTTGTTGTTGTAGACTAGATTTTTTTTTTTTTTTATCATTACTGGTCTGCTATCAACATATTAGGATAGCAGGAACCTCAAATGATCTGAATATGTTGTTGTAGGGCAGTCCCAGATAACAAAAATATGTTTTAAGAACATTTTTCTATAAGTTATGAAAACATTATTCCTGAATGTTCTCTTAACATGCAAAACATCCAGCTTTTTTTAAAAAAATGTTTTTTTCTTGGTTATGTGGATGTTCCATTTTACCATTTTGCAAACATTATGGGAAAGTTACCTTTGAAAGCATTAATATTTAAAAAAGTTAACCAATGTCCAACAACAATGTTTCAGAAAAAAAATTCCATTATTGATTTTTACATAATATAAAATGTGTGTATGCCAGCCAAGCAACTTCCATAAGATAAATGCATACTGGCATACACACATTTTTTAAATTAACAAGATTTTATTAATAACAAAAAATGTAATTTATTTCTTTTTTCTTTTTTTTTCTTTTTTTTTTTCAAAAAATAAATGACATTATTACAAGAAAAATATTATGGCAAACCACTTTTTTGAACGATTTTCTCACTTTTATTGAACTTGTTTTCAGTATGTAGTTACTTTAAGCCACAATAAAAACACAAAAATGTCTGATTTGATTCAGAAATGTCAAGCATATTCATCATAGAAGAGATAATTTGTCTGAATGATGAAATGCATTTAATTGAATAAATAAATCCAGTAAATGGGATGTCATATGAAAACTAAATAATTTCAGAAATTTAAAACATTTTCATCATATAGTCTGAAAGAAGTAGTCATATTCAAGTCTGATATATGAAAAGTTTTTGATTGTTAAATATAGAAATGTATAGGAACATGAGTGTTGTGTCATTGACCCTAAAACTAACTCCTTTGGTCTTTATGAATGTGGGAAAAGGACAGTGATCCTTAAGACGTGTACATGTACATCAGTATGAGTCACAGAGATCACCGAGCACAAGGTTTCATTTGTGTGGGTCCACATAACTGCTTAATTTATGACTGTTCATTGAGTTTCCAGCCAGGTCGAGATTAAAAACATGTTTAAGTGATGATTCATGTTAAAAATTCAATATCTGAGTTGAAGCTGTAGCTTAGTGATAAATGCTTATGCTCCAGGGCAAGTTGAACTGTGTCATTTCTTGAGCTCATCCCCTAATAGTTTCATTTTTCTTTCCAATAAAAGTGAACTGTTTTAGAGGGATGCATCATGGAATCTCCAATCTGTTCATCTGCAAACAAAATCAGATTTAATGCTGTTTTGGAGCACAAGGAGAAGCAACACAACCTCCCAAGGTTTCACTTTAGTCTGTTTTCTTGCAAGCTGCTTTGGTAGTGGCCATCTGCCATCCTGTAGCATTACCTAGGAGAATCTGTTGTACAAGCTTCCGAGAAAAGCTTCGCTTTGCTGCCCTACCCAGCAATGCGGATTGTACGATAGTGCCTCTGGAGGCATTTATTCCATCTGTCCAGAGGACAGATGGCACACTTCAGTCCACTGCGGTCACCCTCTGTTGAAAAGACTAGAGCAGGTGTACACACAAGGCGGGTTAGTATAAAATGCTGTGGGTATAAATAAAAAATGCAATGAAAGCTGAAGTCACACAGATACATTATTATATATTATGTTTTAAAACTCTGGAAAAAGGGAAATGCTGAACCCTTATATGCATGAAATGCTGTTCACAAACTATTGCCAAATGTATACTGCAAAGGTGGCACAGAAGTGCTTCCGAAGTGACATTTAGGTGTCTTTACACAGATTGTCAGCAATTACAACTGTATACTTTGATACTAGGGGTTGGGAGGGTCTTTTATGTAGCATTGCACCTTTACACTGAATTTTGAGCAGGCACAGAGCAATCTTAATTCAGCTGTGTAAAGACACCTATATATTTTATTTCTGTAATTTGACACATTTTGTGTAAAAAGCTTTTTCAATGGAAAAAAAAAACATGGTGTGGAACTTGAATTGACTGAATTGTGATAAGTGGGATTAAGACGGATTTGTGAGTCAGGGAAGGTTTTTTTACCATTTTGAACTATCATTCAAAAGTTTGGGATCAGTAAGGTTTTTATTTTTTATTCTCTATTTTTTAATTAATGGCTTTACTAAGCAAGAAATTGCATTAAATTGATCAAACGTGACAGTAAAGAATTTTACATTGTTACAAAAAAATTCATATTTTAAATAAATTATGCTCTTTTGAACTTTTTATTCATCAAAGATTCTTGAAAAAAAAGTATCATCACAAAACATTTAGGTAACATAGCTGTTTTCAGAAATGAATAACAATAAGAGTGTTTCTTGCGCATCAAATCAGCATATTAACATGATTACTGGGATCAAGAATCACGTGACACTAAAGACTGGAGCAACGATGCTGAAAATTCAGCTTTGCCGTCACAGGAATAAACTACTTTTTAAAATGCATTCAAATTTAAATTGTAATAATATTTCACAATATTGCTGTTTTTATACATTTTTGATCAAATAAATGCAGCCTTGGTGGGCAGGAGAAAAATCTCACTGATCCCAAACTTTTATTCGGTATGTATGTTGATGAAAGACTGACTAAACTTTCACAATCAATGTGACATAGTGATGCGATAGTGACTCACCATATTTTGATTACAGCTCTTAGTTAACGCCAGATGTAGCGGAAACGTAGAGGTGTTTCCTCATAATGACTGGAAGACATTGGAGTGCCTGAGATGCTTACGATTGTCATGATATTCCCATGCTGGATCCTACAGGGATGGCTTTATGACTCAACATCCTGCCTGCTGGTGATGACCTTCATAAGGATACAGGTACTGCCTGCTGCAATGAATTAGGTAAATTAGCAACATGCTATTTCCAGCAGACAACGGGGGAGTTACGAGCTAAGGATGAGTCTTATCATTATGGTGGATGCCAAAAAGCAGTGCCAAATGGGTTGGTGGCCACCAAAGGTGATTGTATTGTGCAGAAAGGGGAGTTGACTGAATTTTTAATTTACACAATGCCAAATGCAATGGCTAATTTTGTTTTATGTATTATATCTAGGGATTGCATTTCACAAACAACCATCATAGCTCAATCCTGCAATAGTTTGAAGGTAAATAATTAAGGATTAAGAAAAGTGGCTCTACATTCTAATGTTTTTATAGTTCAGTATATTGTTTTCCACACCTTAGCACAGTCCGCAGGAATCCATTAGGGCTAGCAAGATTTTTATTCTTTTCTTGGAAAGAAATTAATATTTTTATTTAGCAAGGACACAATAAACTGATAGAAAAGAACTGTAATATAATTTCACATTATTGCTGTTTACCGTTTTATTCTTGTTTAAATAAATGCACCATTGGGAAGCATATAGGAGACTTATTTTAAAAAACTTTTTTTTTTTACAGTTAATATTGTTAGAAATACTATTCATATTAATATTATAATAAGCGATATTCATATTCATATTACTATACATAAACGCATAAAAGTATATAAACAAAAATGTAAAGATTACAAAAAAGATTACTATATATATATATATATATATTCAATACTGAATATAAGCTGCTCCATTACTTACGCAGGAAGTTTACTGTGGTTTCACAGTATACAGTTTTGGACACAGTATACAGACCTTTGAAAAAGGGCTTAAATATTCAGCCATTATTTGTAGTTTTGTTGACTTTGTTGTCATAGAGAGAACAAAACATTGCTAGACATAATTTCCATGTCTTTGAAGTGTGAAATGGACACAAAACCAAAGCAAAACTATGAAAAAACACTGTTCTATTGTAATTTTCAGCCATTTGTTGGGTGCTTTGGGATTTTGGAGACAGGTCAAAAAGAAAGAAATAAAGTTCATAAAAACAGAGAAATAGAACAAACAGTACAAACTTGTAAATTAAATGAAGATGTATTTAATTTCCCATACAATGTTATTAAAAAAAACTCTACCACATAGCATGGTTTAATTGCATTCACAGGTTTAGCACCTGTTTCAGTAAAGAAATTATGCAAAAATTCTATTCTATTCTATTCTATTCTATTCTATTCTATTCTAGCATACTAGTATCTGTTATGTTGAAGCAGAGAGCATGCACTGATGCACTGAGCATGATTCCTGATGTATCTCCTCAACTCTTAACTCTGCGTCTATGTATTGTTTATGTGAATAGAATGTCAGCCAGGTAAGAGCGCTGTGTGTGTACACATTCATGTGTGCATGTTTGCACATTTGTAAATCCATATCTGTGTGTGCACAAGCGTGTTTGCGTAAGAGTGATTGTGTGTGTGTCTGGCAGGGTGACTAAGGGTGGTTTGCCTTCAGGCTGCTGCAGTCGTGCTCATTCACTGACCCAGCACTGACAAACCATGTCTGCACACACAACCCCCTCTCTACTGTCAACCCAACACCTGCTGAACACTCACTTTAACAAACCTCTTGCACCTCATTGCATGTTAACTTCGGGCTCAAAGTGCATTACAATGCATAATACATTGCATAAACTATCAGTATTAAACTTGCCTTGCATGCGCTGTTTATGAAATATAAATTATATATACACTATGTTCAAAAGTTTGATGGGTGGGAAGACTTCTTCATTTTTTTGAAAGAAATCTTTTAAGCTCACCAAGGCTTATCAAAATAAAAAAGTAATATTGTGAGATATTAAATTCAAAATATCTGTTTTCTATTTGAGTATATATATATATATATATATATATATATATACTGATTTGCTGCTAAAAAAAAAAATTCTTGTTATTATCAATGTTGTTGTGCTGCTTAACATTTCTGTGGAAACCATGATGCTTTGTTTTTCAGTATTCTTTTATAAATAGAAAGTTCAGAAGACAGCAATTATTTGAAATAGATTTAATTTACATAGAATTTAAAGCATTCTTGCTGAATAAAAGTGTAACTTTCTCTCAAAAATAACCTTACTGATGCCAAACTTTTGAACTGCAATGTAAATCATCTAGCTTGCTGAGAATAGGTGAGCTATTTTCTTTTGCAGTGATCATTAAGCATAATTTGTGTCTCATATAAATAAATAAATAAATAAATAATGAGTAAAAAAATATCATATATATATACTTACCTATAATTTTACTACTAATAGCATGAAATACATGCATGAATATAGTAGGGTGTTGAAAGATATAGTATTTGTACTGTACTCAAATATAATCTTTCAAATGTGGAGAGATATTAAAACATCTTGTGAACAACAATTCATCTGATGTTAACTTTGCCTCAGAAAAGTAAACGTTTGTTAGCTAATTAGAAAAATAAGCTAGAAAAAATAAGCTAGTTAAGCTAGAAAAATAAAATAAACTTAGATAGGAGCTTATTGCTAATCAAAAATATGTCTTTTAATATATTTTTATGTCTGCATTATAATAATATATAAAAACATATATTTTTAAAAAAATGTCTGAAAAGTTTTTGGAAAATTTACAGTACATTTTCCTCAAAACATATCTTTATTATTTTAAATATATATACAAGTATATACACACCAGGCCCGGCGTCAAGGGGGGGGGGGGGG
>JAFVLL020001318.1:0-27849 GCA_021397915.2 Tor tambroides
CACACACGTCACACACCGGATGCGTGTGCGCACTCAGATCACTTGGACATGGTTGTGTACAAGAGGTAAAAAACAATATAAATACTGTTCGTTTTTTTTTCTCACACAAACCGCTCGTTTCATGTCTTAGGCCATCAATGTGTAGTTATGATGGGGAACTGTTTAATTTGGATTTCTCTGTGCATGTTCTTTTTCCCTCTTATAGAGCCAGTGACCTATACCTGCCATTATATTACTGACAGACTAGAACGGTTTGACCTAAAAATATCAAAATTGGATCTACTGAAGAAAAAAAGACACCTACATCTTGGATGCCCTTGGGGTAAGCTGATAGATATCAAATTTTAATTTCAAAGTGAACTATCCCTTTAATTTTAATAAGAACGGGACTGAAATATCAATCTGCACAGATTGATTTTTAACTTTGAGCGTGGAGAACAATCCATAAATTTGTATTGGAGAGGGTTTATGAATATCCATTTTAATCACCCTAACTGAACTCCACTAGTAGCGAGCCAATCTACTAAGTGAGACCTTCTTTGCATTTTCAATCTCAGAAAGTACATGCAAGTTCTCATGTACTCAGTTTCCTTATTTCACTCATACCATCATTTATCAAGATTATTCCTAGAATTGTTCTGTCTCTGTCTTCTGGTCTCTGTGTAACTTTTTGGTGATTGTTGATTTTTGGTTTTCTCTTCTGATTTTATTTAGCTGAACCCAAGCTTGTAACTGAGAGTCTCGTCTCTGCTCCTCGGCTGGACATGGAGGAGGACTCATGTGAGACGCGGTTAGAGAGGACAGAGGGGACAACCCAGCCCTCCTCAGCTGTCCCTTCCTATCAAACCTTCAAATCCCCGGCCAATGATTCTGAAGACAGCTTCAAGTCCCTGCCTTCAGAGTGTCCCAAGACTCCATCTGGCTCACCTGGAACGGAACATTCCGGCAAATGGACCCACTTGACAGAGTTTGAGCTAAATGGACTCAAGGCCTTGGTGGAGAAGCTGGAATCCCTTCCGGAGACAAAGAAATGCGTTCCAGAGGGCATCGAGGATCCACAAGCACTGCTAGATGATGTGAAGGTCTGTATACATTTTCCACTTGTCATTTGTCTTGTCTGCCTCTCGGTGTCTTGAATTGACATCATTATAGCTTCCTCCTGACTCCGTTTTTCCTTTCTCAAGGAATAATAAATGGAAGTAAGCACCTGTTGGGTGGAGCAGTCTAGTTGTAGATCTAGACTTGTAGGTTCAGGTGGTAGGTTCAGACCCAAGAAGGGACAATGCATGATCTATCAACATTTTGCGTCGCTGAGGTACACACTTAAAGGGATAGTTCCCCCAAAAATGAAAATTCTGTCATTATCTACTCACCCTCATCTTCGGAACACAATATATTTTTGATGAAATCTGAGAGCTCTCAGACTAGGGCTGCACAATAAATTGAAATGAAATCGCAATCGTGATTAGGCAAAAGCTGCGATTGTCATGCGCATCTTGTCAGTGAAGCACGGTTCTGTGATCAGTAGTAAATCTCCATCCGAAGGCCAGAGGGTGCTCTCGTGTGGAAACTCCAAATACGCCCAGCAGAAGAAATCCAGGAAATCCCTATAGCGGTAGCTGAATAAACATAAGATTTAACTGCTTTCATTGATTCAACATGACTAAGAAACACAGGACTACAACAACATATATGATTTATCTTAATATAATTAAAGTAATAATATAATAAAAGTTCTTATTATTATAATTTTCATTATAATAAAGTATATAAAAATGCAGTGCTAATCGACATAGCCTTTATCACTGCTTAGAATACTATGAAATATGTTGGGTGCCTCATTCTGTGTAAGAAGCCAAATCATCTCACAGAAGGATTTATTTCAAAAACTCGACTGACGTTATGAAGCGAGTTTGGAGTAAAGACATGTTATTAAATGTGGTATTTTCACATACTTTCAGATGGAGCAGCATTTATTACACAGAGCCGTAGTTCACTGAGACGCTACACAAACAGCTTTCATTATCGTGAACGATTTCTTCAATTTCATAATTGCGCAATAATATTGTTTGTGGATATTTATTTATTTATTTTTTGCATAGCTTGTCAGTGAACTATGGCTCTGTGTAGCAAATGCTGATCCATCTGAAAGCAAGTGATGGAGATTTACTACTGATTACAGAACCGGCTTTACTGACAAGATGCGCATGACAATCGTTTGATTAATCGTGCAGCCCTATCTCAGACCCTGCATAGACAGCAATAAAACCTTCAAGGCACAGAAACGCAGTAAGGACATAATTAAAATAGTCCGTGTGACATCAGTGGTTCAACCATAATTTTTGTGTGCAAAGAAAACAAAAATAATGACTTTATTCAACAATTCTTCTCTTTTGTGTCAGTCTTTGACATGCATTCAAGAGATTTCCACACATGCGTGTGGTGCTGCTGACGCAGAAGCTAGCGTTCTGACGTAGAATGTCCATCTCTCTTAGTTCATCATCTGTATATTCTGGTTCAATTAAGTAAGGCTGGGCAAAAAATTGCAAGTCATGCTCTCTGTCGAAATCTTCAGACATGTTTACGAACACAGTTTTATTTACAGCGTGTGTCGTCTTCTGCTTGTAAACAAGGCTCAGTGCATCCGTGTTCTGTGTCAAAATGCTGGATTCTGCGTCAGCGGCACCACACGCATGCATCATGGCACTCTCGTGAAGACTGAAAGAAGAGAAGAAATTGTTGAATAAAGTTGTTATTTTTGTTTTCTATGTGCGCAAAAAGTATTCTCGCAGCTTCACAAAATTAAGGTTGAACCACTGATGTCACATGGATTATTTTATTTATGTCCTTACTATCTTTCTGGGCCTTTCTGGGCCTGAACATGGCAGTAGTTGCATTGCTTTGTATGCAGGGTCAGAAAGCTCTCGGATTTCATCAAAAATATCTTAATTTGTGTTCCGAAGATGAACGAAGGTCTTACAGGTTTGGAACGACATGAGGTGAGTAATTAATGATAGATTTGACATTTTTAGGTGAACTATCCCTTTAAAGTAAGTTGGTTGCAGTAACTTACTGTGACATTGTGCATGGCATTAAAAACATGCACAAGAATTTAAAACAAAACAATGCATCTCTTTTAACTCCTTTATACCAAATCTGAAATATACTGTTATCTGTTTATTTTATTTAAATATTTAAAATATGTTGTAAAATATAAAATAATTTTTTATTATATTATAAATAATAAAGTAATATTTATTATATATTAAAACACAAAGTATTTGCATTTATATATTCACACCAAAACTATTTGCAACGTTTTCGGTTTTCATTATTGTAAAAAAAAAAAAAGAAAAAAAAAAAAAAGAAATAAATAAACTAAATAAAATGCAATAAAAATGGTGTCTTTTTAAAATATTTTATGTTGTTTTAAGTTTTGTTTTTTTGTCTGTTCTTAAACAGGTTGTGTTAAAGGAACATGCAGATGACAATCCAAAGTTGGCCATCACTGGTTCTCCTATTGTATGCTGGCCGAAGAAAACAGGCAAGGTATGAATGGATATGCAGAGTGATTAGAAACATTAGTATGTGGCTGAGCAAGATTCTTTAACCTATTTTTAAGGTCATTGATTTGATTTGCATATTGCAATGTCATCAGTTATACTTAACAGTGAGACAGATATGGAGAAAAATGTGTTATGAAGGTTTTGCTGTCTCCATTCCTTCCTAATTTCCCCCCTTCAGGTTTATGGTTGATGTTGAAATTAAGAATATGTTTAGAAGATTTTTTGTTTAAAATGCCTTTTTTGTTGTTGTTGTACTACTGAAATAGTTGAGGCAGATTCTGTGGAAATATGATGCAATCTCTGTATTTAAAAAAGGCAAAGCGGAACTTTGCATTAATATTTCACTGGAACAATGAATCGGCTTCAGACACAAGGGAAGTGTTGCCAGTCCCTCAAAATTAGACCTGACCAATCACATTTATAGACTTGTTTTAGTATATTTCCCTATTGAAAGTGACACACGCAATTGGATGTTGGCTTTTGTACTCCCCCACTTCACAACACTAAAACTGTCTCGATGACTAAAAGCCCAGCTGCTGAATTTTTGCCTCCATTGTGTCTGTCTTTTGTGATTAAATACCATCTGTCCTTATACTGCCCCAACTGGCCTCTCTTCTTTACCCCATGACCCTGTTTGAACATGCAACACTTCTGTTCTGCATGCTCGTTTCCTATTGGTCATGTCCAAGCTGTATTGGTGCATATTAAAGAGCCTGTTTTGCATACTGCACACCCATTGGCTCTGCCGCTCTCCTGTCCCCTCCCACTTCTTGGAACTCCCCCTGCTGCATATTGATGAGCATGTCTTGCTCTAGCCTGTGTGCTCTGATGGCTAAGGAACAGAAGGGAGGGCTGTGCCATCTCTCAGCCAGTAGCAAGCCAGAGCTGCAGCCATGTCAGTTAGCAAAACGCAGAGAGGACTCTAAGAGCCATGGCCATGTCGCTGATCGCTGACGAGGAGGATTATGAGAACTCGGATGCTGAGCAGGTAGTAACGTTGAGCCAGACCTACGGGTCATTAGACTTAAGAAAAGGAGATGCGAAAGGTTGCATGCAGCTGTTATTTGTGTGTATTTGCATGTGTAACTGAAGTACACGTGATGAGGGAACTGTCAGAGCTGTCAGAAATGTTTATGGTGACCGCTGATAACTACATATGACTAGCACACGAGTTCAGTTTTGAGCCTGGTGCTCATTTTGATCCACTTTGTCACATTTCTTCCATTTTATTCATTGAACTTGAATGAATATCGCCGCAGGTTGGTGAAACATGAACCTAAACTAGCATTTCTTGATGCTGTAAGGTCTTGTTAGGTACTTTTAGGAGTTGCAGATGAAAGTGAAATCAGTGACACTTCATATGTGGAAGCGGCGATATTACTGTCATGCTATGTTAGCAGCTACAAATGCTTTCTAACAGTCCCAGTTGATGTTGTAATGTACACTGCAGGCTTTCGAAGGCGTGTGGGTTCTTTGAATACTTTGCATATGTCTGTTTGTGTGGCTGCCCACGTGAGACTCTCCCATCGCTTTTTATGTTTGCGGTTGGGCGAATCTTTGATTCTCTTCCAGTGAATCCTTTTGTATTGCTCTTCTGTTGAAAACATACAAATGCATTTCACCCCAAATGCTGTCGCCACTGAGGAAAGGATGCAGCTGCTAGATTATTATCATTTTATCATCCATCATTAGGATGAAATACATCTCTGTGGCTTTTGTAAAAAAGTATGTTTGTCCGATTGCGTACCTTTATTTTTTACTCTCGCCACTCGTTTCAGATATTTGTATAGATCATTGTGTTCTTCAACTTCCTCAATTTCCAGGATATTTTTAACTGTTTTGGCCACAGCCCAACAAGGGCCTCTTTGAGCCGGTCCTACAAGATGAGCGCATGGGGGAGGGGCGGGACAAAGAACCAACGTGAGTGAAAACAGTTCAGACATGTTCCTGTTGTGAACATATTTAGTCCTGGAACTGTAGTTATGAACATGTAGGTTTATACTGATCCTGGATCGGATGTCATTTTCAGGAAATCAGAACTTACATCAACACATCTGGTCTTGGATGCTATTTGAGAGCTGACCTCTACACAGGTCATCTTTGAAAAGCTATTAGTGAACTATTAGAGAATTGTGTTTATTGCTGATCAGTATTGGTATAATATCAGCCACGGAAATAGCAGAAAACCACTATTTAGACACTTTTACCTTAACACATTATTTACTAACTTAAGTGACTTTCTCAGGGGCACAGTAGTGATCAAGCTAGTTTTTTGTTTTATCAGTTAATCTCCAGTTTTTTGGTCATTGCTGCTGGTTATGCAACATTTGCATTCGTTTTTGTATTGTGATATTCTTCACGCCAGTGAAAAGGCTTTATTTTGCTGATATCTGCCTCATCCAGTTTTGTGAGTTTAGTGTTAAATATCAAGTGTATCTTCACACCCTACCAATTAAATTTGCCATTGTCCCTGCAGCTGGGCGTGATTTGTGAATTTTGCTGTTGTTTTGCGGAACCATTTTAATTATTATTTTTAATTTGACAATATTTCTTAAGTTGGACAATTACATCTGGTTCAATGATGGTATCACAAACTAAGTGCTTGAGTCAGCTTGTTTGTGTATGTTTACCATGGATATGTTTATTTTTTTATTTTTTATTTTTTTTTTTTGTGTACACACACACCTATACCAGACAGCAAGCATCAAAATCCATGTCTGCCCTTGATTTCTACAGTAATCCTGTTTTAGAGATCTTCCATCTCTGCAGCGGTTTTTATATGAATGCAGTCTTTAATTTCTGACCTTGTCAGCAAGCTGCTCTAACGATGTCCAGCAAATCTGTTTACGCTATTAATCTGTCATAGCATATGCACACACTCAGATGCTGTGATGATGGTTGGCTTGCAAAGTTTTTCTTATTTCAGTGGTTTCACAATGAGACATGAAACATTTTCTCATTTTGATAAGATTATATTTTAACAATGAAATCAGTCATGTGAGACTTGACAAGTCTCCTGTTTGGCTTTTAGTATCTGCTCTGAACATTTGTATTTATTCAGAACATTTTGATTGATATCAAAATGACAAAATGTGCATTTAAGTGAGGATAAAACTATGAATATAATGACACATTTATACACAGCCAACCCCACAAAGAGTTAGTGATTGATTTTATTTAGTTGTCAGTCACCAAACAAAAATAAAATAAAACTAAATTAAAAAATAAAAATTAGCTTCTTTTTTTTTTTAGCCAACATCCAATAGATCCAAAAGAAGAATATTATCAAAAAAAAAAGCAAAAAAGCACTGCCCACTGGTGCTGACTCTGTTATTAGTTTTTTTGATAATATTCTTCTTTTGGATCTATTGGATGTTGGCTAAAAAAAAAAAGAAGTCCAAAGCGAGGAAAATCTGCGATTAGAGTTGTGCCGATAGACGATAGTATCGTGTATCGACGATAGTCAGAGATTTCGACGATAGCAAATGTCTTTGTCGATAGTCAAGACGATATTAGGCTCATTCTCCTATAAATGTATAAAACTATTATTATTATTATTATTGGTAGGCGGCCTATTATTATTGGGCTATCAAATTGCCCCGCTATTTCACCTCAGTGCCGCACTTCACACACACGCGCAAATGAGGATTAAGGCCAAAGTATACTTCGGCCGTCCACGTCCACACACTGTCCTTATTACGTAATTTTCGTTATCAAGAGGGCTCGCGGACAGTCGCGCACCCCGTCCGAGTGCAGGCAATTTTTTGAGACCGTGCAAGTCAAGTTGGTGGTCCTGCGCATGTGTTGAGCTCATCCGTCCGCACTCTTCTGCGGCTGAGTATACTTTGAATGCTGCGCGGACGCGGCTGTGCGCGAGACGGAACGGAACAGAACGCGGAAAGTGAAGAAGCCTTTAGGCTTCTCCTCCTCATTGGAAATGTTTTAAAAACGGACTCTAAAACTAAGCCCACATCAAAATTGAACTGCAGGGTGATAATCGTTATTTACAAATTAGGCTATGTCAAGAGTGCAAAAAGAGACATCTTTTAGACATCTTCTTGAACAGCTTCGAGCTATGAATGAACATGACGAAACTGCACAGGCAGCATTTCGTTTTCTTTACAGCACATTAACAAAACACATGGATGCTTATTCTTCATCATTGTTATTATAAAAATATGCAGTTAATAAGTTATCAGTCTAAAACTGGGCTCGTCATGGGGCGCGCGGTCCGGAGCGCTGTATGACTGATGTAGCCTGTCTATCCGTTTAATTTAACATTACTCCAAAAATATGAACTTACCTGAAAATACTTTTATCTTTAACATGTTCGTTTATGTCCAACACAAACTACTTTTGATTTTCACCTTGACTGATTTTTAGACTGATAACTTCCGCGCCGACGCGGCAAACTTGTCACAGTAGGACATGCGGTCCTAATAGCGATGTATGACTGCTGTATCCGAATATGAACTAGGTGTTTTAAATATTTTTATATTTAACATGTTAGTTTTTCAGTATGTTTGAAAGTATATTATTTCGGTTATTGGTACTTCCAGGCTCTCTCTCTCTCTCATGCACGCGTGGTTTAAAATCACCAAATAGTTATGAAATAGCCCATGCGCGATAATATCGTGTATCGGCGATCTCACAGGCTGGCGATATGACGATATGAAAAATGACGATATGAAAAATGACCATATCGCCCAACACTAATCGTAATAAAGGCAAAATACCAAAAATAAATCTTAAAAAACAAAAAAAAACCACTAAGTTGTTTGACCTCTGCTTGGATTTCTTGATTTTGGGTGGTGGTCTTGTGGGACATTTAATTAATTTTCAAGGTCCTGTCTTTAATCTGGGTGAAAGCAGCTCTTACAATCGCAAACTCACAACATCCAACACATTAACAAGAGATATTAGATTTGGTCTGGAATGTTTTTCCCACTGGCAGTCTCCCTCTCCCCCGGCTCTGCTGACCACATGCTTGAATTTGTGCTTCTGTTTTCCTCCAAACTCAGTTTCATAACACATCACATCTGAGATGTTGTGAAACAGCAGTTTCTGCTTTCTGATATTTGTAGATGACTTCAAGAACTCAACAGTATTTTGTTGTTGCTTTTTCTTTAATTTTGTCCATGTAGGAAAGATTGTGTGAGGCGAAAATCAATTCTACTACAAGCATCAAATTCAAAACTCTGTGAAAGCAGGACTTTTGACTCTGATTGAAGAGCTAATCTCAGCTCTCATGGGTAGAGAAATCCACTTAGGCTGTTTAAGAGAAATGTACCTATTGAGGCGGTCGGGTTGCACTTTCCCCCTCTGGCTAATGTGATTGTTCGTGTTTTCCTCTCCATTATGAAGGTTCATAAAGAGGGTGGAGGCCAGATTCATTCTCATTAATCATTCCATGGTCCCATGGTGCTGTAGAAAACTCTTGCTGTGGGTGCTGGGACAGGCATGACTTCTGCTTGATGTAATGGGGACATGGCAACCCATGGGATATGGAATATAGCTCTTTGAAGAATAATTCCCTTTGACTTGCTTGAGAGTTTTTAAGTGTGTATGTATTAAGCTTAGTTGTAATTTATAGTCTAAATGCACTGTTGCCATTTTGGCCTAATGGCCAAGAATAACATAAAAGACGAATAAAAGCTCTATCAAAAAGGAAATAGAATCAATAATGGAAAGTGCTTCACATTAAGGAGATCAAATGGCAAATACAAACATGCATTCATTCTGACGTTCCTGCTACTGCTGCTGTTTTCCCCTCTGTTGCATAACAGCTAAATCAGTGTTGGAATATTTGTGTTTCTAAGGAAACGCAGTTTACGTTTATCAAGAAATGTTGTTAGGAATAATATTCGTTGGCTGGTTTAATGCATGTTCCAGCAGCTGTATCCTGACTTATTGTTCTTTAATTGACTCCGAGTTAATAACAACCGGGAATGTCCTCCAACTTTACTTGACTGACATTGTGGGCAGATTTTATCAGTATTCACAGAGTAGTAAAAATGCATTCTCATGTTCTGTTCTCCAGTTTTTTTCTTTAAAGTGCCTGGAGGGCATATAAACAATTTGAATAACTGCACATACAACTAAATCTGAACCATATGAACTCACTCGCAGAGTGTGGGGTCTGAAATTTGATAGGTTTGTGTTCATTATGTTTGCATTCCCTTGACTATATGGCATTGCATTTCGTTACTGTTAAAGTCAGCAAGCAGCTCATAAACAGATCATGTTCATCATGTCCTGGTTTCCAAACATGTTCAGTATGCTACATGTAAAACGGGTTGAGAAAAGTTTAATCTTGCTTCTCATTTCCTTTGGCTTTTGCATAAATAATTCTGTGGTTCTATATGTTTCAGCCACGGCCGCTTAATCGGCCAAAAACAAAGATGGGCTCGTCTCCATCAGCTGCTCCAGGCTCAACAGCGGGAGGAGTGAAGCTCTCGTCCAGTCGCGGTGCATCTAGTGCCCGGCGCAGACGGACACGCTGCAGGAAGTGCGAGGCATGTACGCGCAAAGAGTGTGGCGAGTGCCACTTCTGCAAAGACATGAAGAAGTTTGGTGGACCAGGCCGCATGAAGCAGTCCTGTATCATGAGACAGTGCATAGCGGTCAGTCTGGGTACTCATCATTGGATTTGACCCTTGATCTGCTGAGTGGCACATCTGGAGGAACTAATAGCCGCTCTTTTTGTGTTTTACAGCCTGTTCTACCTCACACTGCTGTGTGTCTGGTGTGCGGAGAGGCTGGGAAAGAAGACACAGTAGAGAATGAGGAAGACAAGTTCAACATGATGCTTATGGAGTGCTCTATCTGCAACGAGATCCTCCATCCAGGATGCTTGAAGGTTGTTTTCCTAATCAGGCCACCAAACAATTGGAAACTGTGATATCTGAGCCATAATGGCATCAACAATCTTTCAAATACGATGTTGTCTGTCTACTATTCTTTTGAGTAGAAACTTATTCTGTTCTGTTGTTCAGGAGAAGGATTCTGGCGGTGTTGTAAATGACGAGTTGCCAAATTGCTGGGAGTGTCCGAAATGCAATCATGCTGGAAAGACAGGGAAAGTAAGCATCACTGTCCTACCTAACAACATACTTAAAAATAATGAAAATGGTGATGATACAACGTAATGGATATAAACTTGTCTTGTCTTCTTTCCCACCTTTTGGTCACAAAGCAAAAAAGAGGTCCAGGGTTTAAGTACGCCTCTAATCTCCCTGGCTCTCTGCTCAAAGACCAGCGAATGAACCGGGATGTAAAGGAAGAGCAGGAATCGAACATGTCTACAGAGTCCTACACCTCTACTGTTTCACCTGTCATGAAGAAGAAGACCGAACGAGAGGACAATCCTACCTGCAAGTCAGAAGACGCCTTTAAGAAACGTTCTCCCAAATTGGAGGACAACCCACTCCGCAAGAAGAGAAAACTATTTGAAAAGGACTCAGACTCAGATTCCAATGTCAAGAAAAAGGTAGCAAGACAATGAATATGTAAAAGCAAATAAGAGATGAAATAAATTTTTTGCAAAGCATGTATTTTGACCCTCTTTTAAATCCACAGAAGAAGCGCTCAAAGCCTGAAGATCTCTCAACCTCTAATGTCCTGGCACAGATAAAGACAGAAAGAGAGGATGATGAGGAGTATGATGAGAATAACAGACAAGAATTGGAGAGGAGAACCTTCAGTTTTGTGCCCTCGGAAGAAGAGGATGGAGATGACGAAGAGGAGGACGAAGAAGAGGAGACAATGAAGGAGAAAAGTAGCCGAGAGGAGAATGGGAAGCTTGTGCACAAGACCTCCACTGCATGGGAAGGCGACCAATCACAGGGTGGTTTTACCCAGGCAGGGCCCAGCAGCAACTCGGGTGTTGATACACAGTTGAGGAGCCAGCGAAAAACCAAACGCAAACCTCGCCTGCCCAACAAAGAACTGAGCAAAGAACTAAGCAAACAACTTAATCAGGAGATCCAGAAGACAGAGGATTGTCTGGCCCATCAAAATGGCAGGGCGGTGAAGACAGAACCAGATAGTGATGGAGAAGACAGAAAACCACTGAGGAATGGCAGCAGCCATCTGAGAGACTGGTTGGGACCTAAGCAGGAACTAAACGGATCCTTGCGAGAACAGGTTCCGGTTAACTGGATCAGGACTACACCTACCCCAGTCATTCGGCCAACACCTTGCCGTTCTCCACCGAAATGTGTTCAGATGGAGCGTCACGTTATTCGCCCCCCTCCGATCAGCCCCCCTCCGGATGGGCTGCCCCTAGACGACGGGAAGAATCACGTCATGCGGAGAGAGGTGTGGATGGCAGTGTTCAGCCACCTCACACACCAAGACCTCTGTGTCTGCATGCGGGTCTGCAAGACCTGGAACAGATGGTACGTCTTCCAGAAATTAGGAAAGAAAGCATCATAATATGTTGTGCTTTTAAGTTGCATTTGCACTAGAGAATTTACTTTATACTGCCGCAGATGTTTAGAGGCCTAGCTCTTCCCGCAGTACTACATGAGCATCCTTTTCCTCCATTGGCGCTTTCATTGGTTTTCTAACTTGCTCTCAGACTTAACCACATCTTTAACCCTTGTCCTGACCAGTGAAAACACTGGATTGTATTTGAGTCACTGGAATGAAGTGATCCTTTTCACTTTCAATTGTGAATTTAAGTAGCTTAGATCCTTAAGGATTGGGTCCTCCATGTTAGCTATATTCAAAATTCAACTTCGTAAGATGCACAGTAAAGTCTTCTGTCCTCTGTTCTTAGGTGTTGTGATAAAAGACTGTGGACCAAGATCGATCTGAACCGGTGCAAGTCAATCACTCCACTCATGCTGAGCGGCATTATCCGCAGACAGCCAGTCTCCCTGGACCTGAGTTGGACCAACATTTCTAAGAAGCAGCTCAGCTGGCTAATCAACAGATTACCTGGTACAATCACACTTTTACTTGCTGTCTAAATTGTTTAAAGTTGGAAACAGTTTTGTTTCAGTGCTTCTCAGGCTCACTGTACAGCTGGATTCTCTTCCAGCTGTTTTGACCTATATGTATCTCCTGATGGTGTAGCCTTTATGTACTCTACACCCCAGTCTTGTTACCAGAGATCTACCTTCGTAAATCAAGTTTAGTTACAATCCTAATCAAATACACACAAACCAGTTAATTGATATCCTCAGGAACTTTAGGGTTGAAACTGAACTCTGCATTAAGGCAGATCAACAACAGGATTAGGCACCCTTTATGTATGCAAACTCCACTCCTGTGTCTGATACTTGCATGACTCCTTTGTGTTGGTTTCCTGGCAGGTCTGAGGATTCTGTTGCTGGCAGGCTGTTCGTGGGCAGCTGTATCAGCTCTATGCACATCCAGTTGTCCTTTGCTAAGAACTTTAGATGTGCAGTGGGTAGAGGGACTCAAGGACAACCAGATAAGAGACTTACTCTCCCCGCCGACAGACAACAGACCAGGTACTGAATGATAGCATTACTTGCTGTTCATGTCCAATATGTACTCCTGACCCATTTAGAAGTTCTTTATCTCTTATTTTGCCAATTCATAGCGCCCCCATGTGTACACAGTAAATAGTACATTTCTGTTTTATTGTTTAAAAACTGACATGGTAAAAGATGCATATTGCTGTCTCTCAGGTCAGCTGGACAGTAGAAGTAAACTGAGGAACGTGGAGAATCTCTGTCTAGCTGGTCTGGACATCACAGATACGTCCCTGAAGCTGATCATAAAACATATGCCTTCACTGTCCCAATTGGACCTTAGTTACTGTAACCACATCACCGACCAGAGTGTGAATATCCTCACGGCAGCCGGCACCACGACCAGAGACTCTCTTACTCACATCAACCTTTCAGGTATTGCATGAAATACTAAAACCCTCACATAACAGTTTAGACGTGCTAACGGGCAGTCGAGTGGCCTGGAAAACAACCATGCATATATTGTGTGTGTATACATAAACTCATCTTAATCTGATAAGATTGCTATCTTGCTGTTTTATGCATTGGATCTTGGGAAAAGCATGATGCAAGGCCACCACTCTTCACTTGCTGCTAAGGTCAAGCATTAATGTAAATCTGAGTGGCTCTAAATCTCTTTTCCTTTTCTCCACAGTTTGTAACAAAGTTACAGACCTGTCGTTGACCTACTTCAAGCGCTGCGGAAACATTTGTCACATCGACCTGCGGTACTGCAAACAGGTGACCAAAGAGGGTTGTGAGCAGTTCATCGCAGAGATGTCCGTCAGCGTGCAGTTCAGACTGATTGAAGAAAAACTACTGAGCAAACTGAGCTAGTCAACAAAGACACTGACAATAACTTGACCTAGAACCCAGGGAACTAACAATTTCACCCTCCATTTTCTACACTTTTTCAACACCGGATGTGTGGAGCCTAACACACTCAACAGAAAACCAGCTAAGAGAAAAATGGCATATTGCTAAACGACACACTCCAAGCAAATGCCTGAACTCATCAACATCAGAGCTCACAACTGAAGAAATGTATTCATCTCTGGTGGCCAATTCAGCCTTTCAATCAGTTTATTGTTTTCAATGTGTTTATGTTGTGCTGCTAAGGCAAACTTTTATTGGTTTTTACGTTTACAAGGCACAGCTAGCAGAGCGTGCCAACGTTAAAATGCTGTTGAAAGGCATGTTTACCCATAAATGCATAAATGTTATAAAAAAGGTTTTATAGTCACACAGTGCAGTGTTGCAGTGACAAAACCGACTGTTATTTTCTTTCTCGGAAAAGAAAAAATCAAAATGCATGTGCTTTTTTCGTTACCATGCAAACGTTAAGCGTCATGCAGTGTTAATTTTTGTATCAGAAGCGATTTCACACTTTGTGCAGTATTAAATGCACTCATAAATATATATAGACTTTATTGACAGTATTCAGTCAGTACAAAGTTTATTTTTTTTTCTACACAGTAGGAAGTTTAGCAGATCCTATCTATACTAGCTATAGTAACTGTCCAGATGTTTTTTGTAATGTTAATTTAAGATGTAACGTCTTCTAATGTTATAAAATGTTCTACAGGTACATTCTCTTTTCCATACGACTATTACTTACCTGGGCTTCTTTAATATGTATATATCTGGGGAAAAACGTATTTGCACTGTTTGACCTGAATAAATACTGATATTTTTTCCAGTATTGATGTTTTGCTTAACAGAATTTTGACTGTGTGAACAATTTGGTATGTTTTGCGCAGAAAACGATATAGAGCATTGGATTATTTCAAGCAATTATGATTTCCCGCCTAACTTTGCCGCTTTTTTCCTCACTTTCGTCTTAAGACTTATAATTAATTGACTAAATATAGTACATTATCACATACAGACAGGCATACCTTAGCGAATCCGTTCTCCAGAATAACCAGCAACCATATCCGTGTATTGTGCCATGAATAAAAAGTTATTTTCATCCGCGTGCGTCTGACAGAGTAACGTATTCCTATGACTGCGTTGCACTTAGCAGCCATTAGAGGGCGCCGATTAGCATTTCATCGTTTGCAACTGAGGAAAAAAAATAAACTGAAATCAGAAAGCTCTTTATTTTGTTAGTTCAAGGTACCATATTTTATTAAATTTAATAAATCATCTTTGAATTACCAAAATAAAAAGTTCAACATTCCAAAATACAAAGACCAGATCCCAAAACGTCTTCCAGCGCTCAGTTTAAGTCATTTAGAGTGTAATCTTGTCTGCTCAGCTAGAGTAGTTGTCTACTACCAAGTGACATCTTTTAGAGATAGCAGCATTAGAAACATACACATAAGCACAGTGTCAGTGTTGGGCAGACGGGTGTGGAGATGTTCTAGAAGCAAATTAAAAATTAGCCTGATTATAGAAATACATGTAAGAATGTAATCAATTCTACTATAGAATTATTTGTGACATTTAAAATATAAACAACTAAATAAAAGTTTACATTCAAGGAAAAACGGGAACATTTTAAAGAAAATGCAAGAGAAACTGGACAACAGAGGAAAATATATCCATATACTTTGTGTACATCTTTTTTCACGTGTATATAAAATCATTTATATTTAATTGATTAAACGTTCCTTTATATTTGTTTGTCTAGCCAATACCACAGACATAACTTGTATTTGACTACAGAATTCACAGCAACAAAGGGCATCTAGAGGAATCAAATAATTTTCTTTCCTCTTTATCTCATCGTTATCTAGAAAATGTAAATATGCACAAAAAAGGAAAGAAACGGTTTATTTAACGTAAGTAAAATCACGAATGCAATAGAGAACTGTGATACGTAAATCCATGTAGCACCGCTTGTGGAAATCTCTTACGCCATGTAAATGTGGTACAACACAACTCACCAAAAAAAACGGACGTCTTTCATGGTATTGCTGCAGATGAAGAACATCAAACTCAAAATGGTCTTTTTGACCCACTATAAAAACCGAATATTTTGCAAATGAAACCTACCAAGGCTTAAAGGTGCACTGAGACTTTTTTTTTTACCAACCTCTATACCAATGAATAGTGCTTTGACAAATGTTTTAATATTGTACACTCATGTGAGACTCCAAAAAAGTTTTTGATCTACAAAGGTGAACCTTCCTTACACCGTTGAGATCACATGACCAGCCTAACTTCCTTTACCTTGGTAACCACCCAATCATCTGACACTTTTAATTAATCAAAAATGACTTAGCACACCTTTAAGTAACTTGTATATGCAACACAATGGAGACAAACCAACCACACACCTGACGTTCGACAGATACTGCAAAATTTGATCAAAAATGTAATTGAGGTTCCAGTAATAAGCTACATAGCGGCAGATGCTGGATTCCAGTGACTCTGTGAAAAAATACGTTACAGTTTCTATAATCCTGCTATAAATAACTCTTCTGCTAGCTGGTCATTTGATCCGGTGTCATGGATGCTGATTTGTGGTATGGCAATAGCCGATTTAATCCATGAAAATAACACGCTTATTAATAATATATCACGTGAAAACAGAATCCAGAAGCCGTTCTGCACATTTCTACTTTGGCACCTACAGTATGTCCCCCCTTCACGCCAATGGTCTTAACTGCTGCTACGACAACATGCATCTTAATGGCAATCGGTTTCTCTACACGAACATGTAAAGATTTCTAATATTGCACATACAATAAGACATTTCCAAAAAGTTTACAGGAATGTACTGTAAACCACTTAAACTTTCATATTTTTATACGTTATTCCTTTACATCTTCCATCTTCCCTGGGTTAGTAACCGCAGAAATGATTTCAAACGTGTTAAATAAAAATGGGCAGCAGGAAATGCTCGCTCTGTAAAGAAGGTGTGCGCAGTACAGGTTTCCACCGCTTTGAATCTATAGGGGCAGTTCATTGGTCCAGTCGCGGCCCCAGCCTGCTCGGTCCAGCAGGAAGCATCTGGTGCGTTGGTTTTCCAGTGGAGGTGAAGCTCACCCGTTAAGACTTGAAGACGTGCACCGCCCGCACCACGTACTGCCTGCAGATGGGGCACTCGCTCATCCTCTTGCCGCACTTGGTGCAGGTGACCATGTGACCGCACTCCAGCAGAACGCAGTCTATCACGGCATCCATGCAGATACGGCACAGGTTCTCATCAACGCCGCCCAGCTGAGCTACTTGCACACCATCTGCAAGACAATATATGGAAGGTTTGAGATCTTGTTTAACAGTCTATCGATCTTGTGTGTCTGCTCTGCTTGTGTGTAATGAGGTTTTCTTTCTGCCTTGGGAAAGGTTGTTGTACATAGCTGCATGTAATTTAATTTTCATTAGATTAAAATGCTTTAAACTAATGTTCCAGGTTCAATACAACTTAAAACTCAATCATTTTTTGATTACAAAAGTAAATATTTTCGGCTCGTTGTGTAATTAAATAAAAGTATTTTAAAAGTGGAAACACATAAGGACATGTATGTTAAATATTTAAAAAAAAAAAACACTAAAATGTCAATTTATGTTAAAGGACATTAATTCTTTTATAAAATAAAGAATATAAATTAAGAAATTTTATTTTCAGTTTTGAAGAACATCATTTTAAATTACATTAAATTCAGTTAAAATTTTATTTTCAGTTTTGAAGAACATCATTTTAAATTACATTAAATTCAGTTGAAATTTTACTTTCAGTTTTGAAATACAAATCATTTTAAAATAAATTTAAATTCAGTTAAAATTTTTATTTTAGTTAAAATTTAATACAACTTTAAACTCTATCAAAAGCATTTTTTAATTATGCACAGATTTGATTATGTCCCATAATAAAAGAAATAAATGGAAATAAATAGGATTGCGTGCATTAAATATTTAAAAGCAGAAATTTTTGTTAAAGAACATTCATTTTTCTTTAAAAATAAAGACAATTGATTTTTTTTTCTTTAAAAATACAGAAAACAATTCAAAAAATATTTTAAATTAAACAGAATGAGACAGAAAATGTTCTTGACTCATCCCTTAATTTAATAAAAGCAGTTCTAATAGAAATAAATAGGGAAATGCACATTAAATGTCTAAGAGCAGAAATGTGAATTTTTGTTAAAGGATAATAATTTAGACATTAATAAAAATATTATATAATAAAATATATATTATAAAATCATTTTATTTTCAATTTTATTCAATTATTTAAAATGAAAAATCCATATAAAACTGATATTTTTGCTTTAACAATAATCTCAGCAAAAAGTAAATATTATTATCCGTATTACTGAACCTGGAAGACTCCTTTAACACACTGTCTTTCTTATTTGACATCCTTTTAGCCGGTCAATATCGGCGGTCAAACCTTTTAATGACTGATATACAGTACGTGCTTTCAACTCTCCTATATGACAGACTACACCAGTATTTGCTGATGTAAGTCTTATTATCTCTATTAATTGCCCTATAAAAAACCAAAACGATGCACATCCCTAAAGCATCTGAAACTTGGTCCCTCTCCAAAAAGCCACTTAATATATTGTCTGAGACTGGACAGCCATAATCTCTGGATCGTTTTGGGCCGTTTTCCAAACAGTGTTAATATAATTAATGAAGGCAAGGTGCAATTACAGTAATGTGACAAGCTATAAAAAGACAGACAGATCACATTAGGAGCATAATTCATGACACAAATGTGATCATGCACGTGGAAACCACATATCAAACTCTCCCAGCATGCATTGGGAAGAGACACTTTTCATTCATGGTAATTAGATGATGGTAATGATGATGTTGGAGCCACATTAAAAAAAAGGCTGAGTCTTACCTCCAATACCTCCATTGCATATAGGAGGAGGGTAAGCTATGACTTTGAATGACAAACACAGCAGTGGGAGAGTTAACATTATTAGCACTGGGCAGCTAATGTAATCTCACATGCATACAGAAAACTGGTCTTTGCACAAATTGTTACCCAGAAAGAACACGATTCATGCTTCACCAGGTTAGTAATTAGTCCTGGTAGTAAGGTTTTGATATTTTGCACTGCACATTTGTAAAATAATGCATTTAAATATTTATTTTAAAATATTATGTATTTTTTAACATCTCAAATACCAGTGTTGTTATTCTTAACTACAACTAAAACTATCAAAATTGGATTCAGTAATAAAATAATAAAATAAAAAATTAGAAATGCTGCCTCCGAAACTAACCGAAATAAAATAAGTTTACGCTGAAGTACTCAAATGACTAAAACTAAAATAAAAACAAATTAAAGATAAATAAATACATTCAAAACATTAATTAAAATAAAAAAACAATAAAAATGACAAAAGCACATAAGAAAAAACTACTAAAACAAACTAAAACTAAACTAAAAACAAAATAATATTACAAAATAAATTAATATATAAAAAATACTCCTATAATAGTATATAAATAACACTGTCAAGTACAATATATCAAAATATTGGTTTGCTTACCTGCAGCTAGGCTGTTGCTAACATTTTCCACTGCAAGGAAAAGAAAACGAGAAGAATCAATTTTATGCAGAGCAGAAGCCTGTTTGAAAACCACATTAGCCACATCTGATTTTGAGCTGATCCTTGACTGATTCAATTTCATGTTGTTATTTCTCACATGCAGTCTGTCAAAGAGATTCGGAGACTGTGATAAAATGGCTGCATTCCTCCTCATCCATCACTCTCATTATATGATGCCAGCTGTGCTCTTTTCAGTCTGAACATCTACAAAAGCTGACCACTGAGTTTCCTTCTCATTATTCTGCCAATTATATAGCCAGCAGAAGATAAAATGGTCATATAAAGCACTCAAGGAACCTTTCATACTCTATTCTACTAATTCAACATAAAGAGCCTCTTCTAGCAGAAGAATGAAATTACTTCATAAAATAATTGAATTATGTTCTTAAACCTAAAAATAAAGGTTCTTTTTTGGCATCCGTGGTTCCATGAAGAACCTTTAAACTGTTCCCCGAGAGGTTCTTTTTGGAACCCATAATCCTGTTCTAACAGTGTCCTAACAATCCTTTTTTGCTTGTGAATGATGTATGTGTTTTAGATGTACTTTGGGAAGAGCTGTACTCTTTATGTGTGACGTAGGGTCTTACTCGATCTTCTGTTGAGTTCGCTCTCTCTGTAGAGTCGATGGACGCGCTCCACCAGCTCCCATTTCTCACAGCAGCCTGAATAGTTGACAAAGTTGCGGGCGAGAATCTCCTTCAGCTGCCGCACCGTCAGACTCTCGATGTCCTCCTCGTGGGACAGATCCGAGAGGGAGGCACGTGCTCGCCTCTGCGTCGCTGGGCTGGCCTGCTCGGGGACAGACATCAAGAGACACGTGGAGGATAGGTTATAGCATTTAACTGCAGTCCACGTTGATATTCCACCAGACTGCTCATTTTGAACTCTGCAGATGTTCTTCTGAAGTATTTGCCAAACACTAAGCAGAGTTATTGGGTGGCACTGAATTATTAATGTTAATGGTTGCTCAGTGAGAATCGAGGGGTTTTAAAGTAACCCAGTCGTGTTCACAGTTGGTGGATTATGTCAGGTTTGTCTCACCTCCAGTATGTCGTCGTGAGCCTCCAGGTTGAGGAGGGAAACTGATGTAGCATCTCCATGGTCCTGAAGATAAAACAGAAATCAAGAACCTGTATCAGATTTATAGACTAGAACCTGATTAAAATCAGAGTGGGAGTGCAGACTGAGCTGTGATGTGAGTTCAGATCCCATCATCTTTTCTCTTTAATCACATGATTAAAGAGATCACATGATCACATGATCCTTCAGAAATCATTCTAATATGTGACCCTGGACCACAAAACCAGTCTTAAGTGTCAGTTTTTCAAAACTGAGATTTCTACATCATCTGAAAGCTGAATAAATAAGCTTTGTTAGGAAAGGATAATATTTGGCCGAGATACAACTATTTGAAAATCTGGAATCTGAGGGTGCAAAGAAATCAAAATATTGAGAAAATCACCTTTAAAGTTGTCCAAATAAAGTCCTTAGCAATGCATATTAGTAATCAAAACTGAAGTTTTTATATATTTATGGTAGGAAATTTACCAAATATCTTCATGGAACATGATCTTTACTTAATATCCTAATGATTTTTGGCATAAAAGAAAAATCTATAGTTTTGACCCATAAATTTTTGGCTATTGCTACAAATGTACCCGTGCAAGTTAAGACTGGTTTTGTGGTCCAGGGTCACATATGCTGATTTGCTGCTCAAGAAATGTTTCGTATTATTATTAATGCTGAAAACAGTTGTGCTGCTTAATATTTTTGTGGAAATCATACTTTATCAGGATAATAAAGAACAGCATTTTAATATAACATAATATAATATAATATAATATAATATAAAAATTGAAATAATTACAAAAATACTCCTAAGATACATTACAAAATATTGAAAATATTGTAAGCAATAAATAAATATATTTAAATACCTAAATATATTTAGATATATATATTGTACAAAAATTGTCTAATTACATAATACATTTAATTTAAATCATCTATTTTATTCTAAATTCTGAATCACAACTTAAAGTAAATCATAAAAATTTTATCTAGGGCTGCTCGATTATGACAAAAATCATAATCACGATTATTTTGGTCAATATTGTAATCACGATTATTTAAAACGATTATTAGTGGGCCATATGACCAAAACTTTATATAAAAGATTTATTTAAAGATAGAAAAAAATAGAAATAGAAAAATAGAAAAAAGATACAAATGAAACAAACTGTGCTTTAAGTTTAAGTCTAAAGTATTCAGTTAACAGCCTACTACTAGAGAAAATGAATAACCTAAATAAAAATAAAATAAAACAGCATAGTCTTCACTGTAAGAATTAAACTTCCTTTGTTACTTATTAAAGCTACAAATGTCCTTCAGTAAAGAGTAGTGAGTGATTTTGTCTTTGTCTTTTGTTGTTTGATTAATATTAAGCACACAGTTGCAGCAGGAATTAGGGCTGTCGCGGTGAAGGAATTTCCCTTGCGATAATTTTGAGTGGCTCAATAGCGCCGTATGCGGTATTACCACACACACACACACAAACACATATATATATATATATATATATATATATATATATATATATATATATATATATAAATCTGTGTGTATGTGTTACGATGTAACGAGGTCATATTCAGAAACCAATGAAACCGAAACTAAATCGCGTTGAAACAGGAAGTGAAGTAAACAGAAGAGAATGACAAAATAATGGTCCACATAACAAAACATAAACCTGACAATAAGATCGTTAGTCTATTGTTAGCCTATATATATATATATATATATATATATATATATATATATATATATATATATATATATATATATATATATATATATATAACAGTTAGTTCTGATCCTCGAATCTGACTGACAAGATACTTTTTCTGTTGATATTTCACCTGTGTGTGGACGGGATGTCAGTGCAGTTTCATTGTTGGGCCACACGGTGGCGGTAGGGGACTGTCTTTGAGTGGGTCTTAAACCGTTCATTCAACTACAGTTCAAAAACGCTGATTCATTTGAGATAAGTAATGAAACACGCTGCTGAAATCATTTTAACTTTGAGCGCCACTTTTAAAGGCTCAGCTGACCAGCAATGCGTCGATGCTAAGACAGATTTCGCTTTCCTTGGACATGACAACCTGTTTTCACAAATACATGACTGGGCCTGAAGGACAGACGCAGGTAATCGCACGCGATCAGTCGATCTCTCTCTCAGTCGCTGTCTGTTTAGGCTTGTTAAGTGCAAATTTACTGAGCCTCTGTACAAATCAGCATGGTACACATTGTTATCATTACTAATATTCAGTATATATCCACTTAGTATAAAACGAGAAGGGTGTAACATTACGAAAAAAAAAAAAAAAAAGGAAATATCGCGGTTGCTGCGGTTGTTGCATTCCTCTGCGGTTTTGCTCGTCAATAGCGCGGTATTGCGATATTGCGGTTATCGCGACAGCCCTAGCAGGAATATAGTCCGCTGTCACTTTAAGAGCCGCACGGATCCAATTTACTGTTACACACGTATTTTCATTCTTACGTTCATTTATTACATAAACCCTCCTCAGTTATGTGAATAATCACTAAGCTACACATTTTTCCGCGTATTTGACCGTTTAGGCGCTAAAAGATGACTTTACATATCCGTGTTGTGTTCCGTCTCTGAGCGCATACACAGTAATCCTCCTGAGGAAGCGCAAGTTCTCTTTCACGCTTTTAAAAACATGAATAAATCTAATAAAATTAAATAAATCAAGCATGTCTCGTTTTGCAAAAGTCTCGTTACATGATTTTACTGATTAGCACGCGAAATTGGGCTTTTATGGAGGAACGAAAGCGCACCGCTGGAAAGGGGGCGGAATGGGGCGCAATAATCGTTTTATCTCGATTACTGTGTTTTCATAATCGTTGGAGCCCTAAATCGAAATCGAAACTGAATTTCGATTAATTGCACAGCCCTAATTTTATCCATTCCACTGGAATTGGGAAGTGTGTACCATGTAATAAAAATAAGTCTTTTATGAAATTCTTAAGAGACCGCTTAAAAAAACAACAACATTCACTTTAAATCTCAACTACGAGTAACCTCTGTGTCAATGCAGTTTAATCAAACCGTCTTCCCATCACATCCTCACAATTAGCTTCCCTTGGTTCTGCAAACTGCACATCAAGTAACACCACATTACACAGTCAATCATTCATTCACTCTGATTGCAATAATTCCTTTCCTGTGTTACTCACATAAGGACCATGTGGTCCTTGAGAAGCCGGCTTTTGTATGCTTTTTTGGGTCTCTCACTCGCTCTCTCTTTCTTTATGTGCCGCATTCAGGACAATTAGCTAATGGCCCTGCGTTCTTCCTGTCTGCTGTCTGGCAGAAGAATGAGTGGGTCTTTATGAGGAGACTCAGCACATGGACTGAGATCTCACACACGGGCCACATACAGACAGCGTGCAGCTTTGCTGGCTGGCTGCGTATTAATAATGAATGGGTCAGTCTGCCAACTCAGGCTCTGAAGTCACACTGGACCATCACAGTCTCTTCTCAAACACACACTTCAGGCAGATTTTACAAAGTTCTCGAACTTTGTCATTTGCCTCTTGAACTCATTTGCACTTTAATGTCTGTGCTTTTAATATGTAAGTGTTTTAAGTCACGTCGCGCAGGAATTACCAAACAACCTGTTCCAACATTATGTAACCCGCTCAGCATGTCAGATCTAAAAAAAAAAAAAAAAGCAAGGCTTAAACGTCACGCCTAGCCTCGTGGGGTACAGCTGTTTCCAGTATCCACGCGGTCACGTCGCATCAAATCACGTCAGCACGGATTAATCTTTAGTAAGTGAGGGTTGTAAGCAGCTTAATAACTACAGACAACTGGAGTCAATAGATTATGGTGTAGAAATGTAGAAGATTGAGAAGAAATCCTCACGATGTATTCAGAAACATGCTACGTTTTAAAGTAAATGAAAACGACTCATGAGAAAAAACAGTTCAGTTTCCCAAAATGGAAGTAGCTAAAACAATAACAGCAATCAAACAATACGGTCAGATATATTTAACAATATTTACATTAATTAAATTAGTTTGTTTGATTTTATTCAGCACATTTAACATGCAAAATGCTTGTTAAATTCTTGGTCATTTTTTTCAATGTTAAAATATATATATTTTTTGATGCATAATGTGTCATTTTACATCAGTTATTTGTAAGTTGAATTCCCCAAAAAAGCGTTTTTAAAACATTGCTCAGTTTATTGGCACAGAAATTACACACTTAACCTTAAAAAATAAAGAAATCATAAAAAATTGAAAAACATCCCAAGAAAACTTATTTTATATAAAAAAATCTAATTAAATGTAAAATAAAGAAATATTGTAAATAATAAACATATTTACAAAAATTGTATTAAAATTGCCTCATTAGAAACTACATTTAATTAATAGTAAATAAATTATTTATTAATTATAAAATAATTAATAAAATAATGATTATAAATGCTGAATCACACATCTTTTAGTAAATAAAAAATATTATTCCTTATACTGAATTTTCATTTTACTTTTAAAAATCATGAAAATTCTTACCATGTTAAAAATGAGTAAAACAAAAACAAATCTTTCATGAAATTCTTTAGAACTAACATCATTTTAAGTATCCAAATATTTTTTGGCCTACTTAAAAAGTGACATTCAAAACAAAACAAAACAAAACAAAAAACAAATAACAAAACAAAACGCTTGGCACTGTATACTGCAAATATTCTTGGCTCTTGTGACAAATTGTTTGTGATGTTGTGATGATTTCTATGTAAAATTAAATAAAAATAAAATAAATATTTCTTTCTCTTCTTTTAATGCTTGTGATGTTCCTTATTTTGAAGTCACTTTGAATAAAAAGTGTCTGCTAAATGAATAAATTTAAAAGTAAATGTAAACAAACAAAGTCAAATGAACACCGAAATGCATCGGAACACATTGCCTTCCGGAAAGCGCCTCACCTGATTGGTTGTCCCTGAGCTATCGCTGCGACTGAAAGCCTCTCCCTGAGACGCGGCGACAGACAGCGCCGACTGCTGGGAGGAGGATCGTGCCGTGGAGGCTGGCGGCGTGGAGAGCGAGCGCGGAAGTGAGGGCAGACTGTCTGTATCCGCTTCCGCTTCTGCCTCCTCTTCCTCCTCCTCCTCCTCATCCTGTCCCATCTCCAGCTCAGCACCCAGATGGCAGAGCACCAGGTCCACCAGGTCCTCTTTCTCCCTGCAGGTGTCCGTGTTGATGTTTCGCAGTGTGAGGTACTGCCGCAGGTCTTTAACGCGGAGTCGCATTAACCTGGGCCGCTGGAAGGCCGTGCCCCACAGCAGGTGGCAGGTGGCGCAGCGCCGCAGGTTCTCCTGCAGCACAGAACACAGCGAGCAGAAGCTCTTCTTGCAGTCCGAGCAAACGTGCTGCGAAGAGAGAGAGAGATGATGAATCATTAAACAGCCAGCTAATATGTGTGCATTAGACCGGTGATTTAATTATGTCATGCTTTAGCTGTTTTGACTGACACTGACAGAACACCGACGCTTCCATCTGTAAATCACTGCGGCATGAACTTCATTTTTCAAGACACTTTCAAACTCTCAGAAGCAGTTGTGGAGTCTCTGTTGGCAAGCCTGGTATTGGTTATCAAATGCCACCGTGCTGATGAATGAGCTGTTCGATCAAACCCTTGCACTCTGGCTTAATGTCAGTTCTATCTATCACGTCTCTGCATATGTGTGCTGGTGTGAGCGTCTGCAGATGCATCACACAGTCTGGGGATCGGAGCGTCTGCAGACAGGTGTGAAAGTGCTGATAGGATTTCAAAACACTGATGCTTTATGGAAAAGTTAACGCTCTGATCTTTCATCTCTCCTGTCCTTTGCCAGGAAATGAGGAATGCCAGACTTAAGAGACAGATCAGATCCTCCACCTCTAGTGAGGAGCAATACTGTTATTCATCAAAATATAGTAAAGCTTAATATAACATATAATATTTAATAATATTTCTATTTAAAATAATTGTTTATTTTTAATACATTTAAAAATGTCAGCAGCCATTAGTCCAGTCATTCAGTGTTATGATTCTTCAGAAATCAAATGTACCGATTTGCTGCTCAAAAACCATTTATTATTATTATTATTATCAAAAACTCAAAATGTGACATATGAATTAAGCACTACAAAAACAGAAATATTAAAATGCTCCACTGAAAATTTTGATAGTAAAAACACTAATCCGAGAAAAAATGTAATCTATATCTATACCATAATTCTATAACTTTGACATCATTAACTGCATACAAAAAATTAACATGCAATGCATGTCCACTTTGCAAGCAAATTATTTGATTGGTGTGATTCTTTTTAGTGAGTCAGATGATTTAAGAACTGATTTAAGAATCATTTTAAAGTTGCCATAGAATGGAAAACTGTATTTACCTTGGCATAGTTGAATAATTAGAGTTCTGTACATTGAAATGACATACTGTGAGCCTCAAACACCATTGTTTTCTCCTTCTTATGTAAATCTCGTGAATGCAAAAGACCACTGAAAAATAGGCAAATCAGAACATAACACTGACTGTGATGATACAGTCGGGATCACTAATAGTTACGCCCCCAACATTTGCATATACCCGCCCATATTCTAGGTCAGCCGCTAGCCGAACCTGCACAGCCGAACCATCAGAAGTTCCGCAGGTACTGTGAAGAAACAAGCGAGGACAACAGTGAAAATGTCAGATCATGGAAATAAATGTTATGTTCCAGGCTGTGCAGGGAATGTGACATGCATTGATGGGTTGGTGTCTGTATTCAGAAAGGAACGGAAAGCAAATAACGCGTTCTAATAAAATAAGGCGAGCCACTAAAGGGACATAGTTTGCTCCTTGCTATCGGTAGCCTGTTACATTACAGTACATAAGATTTCACTTACCACATAAACAGAGTAAGGAGAGATGACTGAGGATGATGGTGAATGATTTACAGATCTTGAGTACCACTGACAAGCATCTGATCTTGTAAAATGCGTGGTAAGTACTGCCACTCCATAGTATAAACAGAGTACGTGTGATCGTGAATCTCGAAAATGAAACTAAAAAGTGATCGTGCATTTGAAAGCAGTTTCAATGCCCAACATATTAATAACGGCTCCCTGATGCCCGCATTTTATTTACAGTATAATTACCCAACGATATAACTGCACGAGAAAGTATTGAAATATATATTTTC
>JAFVLL020001320.1:0-5000 GCA_021397915.2 Tor tambroides
CAGGGAATAGTGTTTATAGTTCAGCAAAATGGGTGTGCTTTTTGAAAAATGGCGTTATGGTTTTGAAATTTTAGTTCAAAAGCCTGGTTATAGTGATTTAGCAATTGAGAAAAACTGTAAAACAACTAAAACAGATCCAAAACTAAAAGCTAAAACTTTATAAATACTACATATACACATTTTAAAAATAAAGAAATTAAAGAAAAATGACAAATGCATACAACAAAATTTCAAAACTTAACATTTAAATGAAAAACAAAAAAGTAAAGCTAAAAACAATTCAAAATATTAAAGAACAAAAGGTATAAGAGTATAATAATGATTCTAACATAACACTAAGCCAAACACCAAAAAACAACTACATATATGTGTATGTACAACACACACATACATATATATACATACACATTTATAAATTCAGTATATATATATATATATATATATATATATATATAATTTAATTTCCATTTAGTTTGTTGAAGTATTAAAATAACTCAAATTAAAAAAAAACTAAAACTTAACCTATACAGACATAATAAATTCAGACATAATTTAACCAAAATTAAAATAGAAAACAAATACAAATCGAAGGACAGTAGTTTATCAGTAATCCTAAAAAAATAACACTGCCAAACACACATGGTAAAAAACTTCGATTTTTGGTGTCAGGCAGAATATTATCCACGAATCCTTTGCATGCTGTATTGGTCATGCTGTTGTATTCAGATTTGAATTTGAGCGCATCTCTAAACCAAGCTAGCGTTTGGAGTGTGAAGAGTGCTGTGAATATGTATGGAAAAGAAAATCAAATTTATTCCAAACCTCAAGGGGCTTGCACTCAAAGAATAAGGTCCTTGTCATTGTCAGCAAATTCTGCTCTGTAAGTCTCCAGCTGCTTGGTCGCACAAGTGAGAGCTGCGGATGACATCTGCTTCTATCATTTCTCTAATAATACATTGTGATAACCGAACACTGTTGATACTTCAGGAGCAGAATCCACTGCTGAAAAGATAGCATTAGGGAATTTAAGACATTATAAAGGGACTCTTAAGACATTTTTGAACAATTCAAATGTAAATATGTAGAAGTATTTGAATTATTGAGCATGATTCAAATGGGGGATGGGACAAGTGAAATCAATGTTGATCAAATTGCCATCAATACAGCATGCAGCAATGTTTCTGCAAGCTTCAGAGATGAACATATATGGATGTAATTTACTGAACTTGGCTCAAAAGCAGAGGGAAGCATTTTAATAACTGAACATGATTCAGATAGTGGGAATGGTATCTGAGTCGTTGAATTTGACTCAAAAAGGAGACGTAGAATTTGAATAATTGAACATGAATCAAAAAGTAAAATAAATAAATTGACAGATTGCACTTCATACGTTGAACATGATTCAAATAGTATGAGTAGAATATAAATAAATGAATTTGATTCAAATTCAGGAGGTAGCATCTGAATCATTAAACATGATGCAAATAGACAGAGTAGCTTAATATTTGAATATTGACTTTTTGAATATTGACTCAAAAAGGGGAAGAATTTGAATAACTGAGCATGATTCAAAAGTTAAAATAGTATTTGACTCAGAGAACTTGATTCAAATAAGGAAAGCAGCACTTGAATCATTAAACGTGATGCACATAGTGGGAGTAGATTAGTATTTGAATCTTTGAACTTAAAGGAAGTAGCTCGTGATTCAAATATAGGGGGTAGAGTTTGAATCACTGAAATTCATTCAAAAAGGAGAAGCATATTGGACATTCTATTTAAATTAATGAACATGACTAAATACAGTAAGTGAAAATAATATTTGAATAATTGAACTTCAAATAAAGTAGCATTTGAATCACTGTGCGTGATTAAAACACGGGTAGTACAATTTGAATTAATACATTTGATTCATATAGGGGAAGTAGCATTTGAATCATTAAACATGATTCAGATAGTGGGAATAGTACTTTGTTCCTTAAAAATGCTTAAAATATAGAAATAGTTCCAATAGAGAAAGTATTATTTCACTGTACACAGATCAAATGAGGTAAATCTGATCAAATGCCCATTAACAACAGAGACAGAATCAAAGGACTTAAGCTACAATTAGTATTTGAAAAAATGACCAAGATTCAAATAGTGGGAGTAGTATTTGAATCCTTGCTCAATGATTCAGACTGAGTCATGCAAGTCTTGTTATTGAAATCGAAATCAAGCTGCTTTCCAGGGAGGCTGAAGCCACGTGCTCTGTTGTAGTGAAGCCATAAAGAGTGTTGAAGATTGACTGTTCGGAGCATGCAAGGACAAGATGCAGTCTCAGCCAGCATGCATGAAACTCAACCAGATTTGAGCAACCGAGGTGGTACAAAGTGGTTGCCATGGAAATTCAGCTCAAGTCCAATCTGGCTAGCTTGCCAGAAAGAAACCCAGCTTGCATTTATATCTCGAACAGATGTTACATGTCTCCTAGTGTTCGAAACTGAGCTCCACTTAGGATTTTTTTTTCTCGTTCTTTATATGCTTTCTTTTTTTTCAGCATAGCATAATCACTGTTGCTCCTCTGAAAATGCGTTCTTTGCAGCTGCTGCATGAAATATATGTTCTTTCTTGCATGGATTTTGACATCGAAGCCTGTTTCTCATCTGATTATCCTAATTGCAAACAGCATTATCGCACATCAGTAGGTATTAAATTGATACTTAATGTCTTCTTGAGCAAACGTGGTAATATTGTTTCAAACCAATGCTACAACAGCACCTTGAGGCAAGGGAACCAAAGGCATACTACTCATTCCCAGGGGCTCTTAGAAATGCAAATGCATTCGGATATTTACCAGACTGGCAGAGAATTGAAGCTTGTAGATCACAGCATGAATAATGCATTTTTGCTGTTATTGGTTCAGTAATTTTCCCTCTGAATTAGCGTAATGCCAAAATCTTGTTCAGAATCTGGGTTCAGTGTTTGCTGGGCACTGCACTGTATGTTTAAAGGAATAGTTCACCCAAAAATGAACATTTGCTGAAATTTACTCACCCACAGGCCTTCCAAGATGTAGATGACCTTGTTTGTTCATCACAACAGATTTGGGGAAATGTAGCATTACATCACTTGCTCACCAATAGATCCTCTGCAGTGAATGGGTGCCGTCAGAATAAGAGTCCAAACAGCTGATAAAAACATACAATAATCCACAAGTAATCCACAGTAATCCAACTCCAATCCAGAAATTAATGTCTTGTGAAGACAAAAGCTGCAGGTTTGTAAGAAACAAATCCATCATTAAGGCATTTTTAGCTTCAAATGTGTCATCTATCAAAAAATTTGAAATATTATCTATTAGGTATATGCACAGATCAAGCAACATTTACAAGCAAACCAGACCAAACATTTCCAATAAAATATGTTGGTGGACGTTGATGTGAGAGAACAACAGGGGATGGACTTTTTCACTGGACGAAGTGGTATTATGGATTATGCATCCATATTTTAATCTGATGTAACAACTTAATGTTAAAAACTTCCTAATAATGGATTTGTTTCTTACAAACATGCAGCTTTTGGCTTCACAAGATGTGAATTGATGGACTGGACTGGAGTGGTGTGGATTAATTGTGGATTTTTGTGATGTTTTTGTCAGCTGTTTGGACTCTCATTCTGACGGCACCCATTCACTGCAGAGGATGAAGTGTTCTGATGAACAAACAAGGTCATTGCATCTTAGATAGCCTGAGAGTGAGTAAATGTCTATTTCTTTAGGTTTAATATATATATATATATATATATATATATGTATGTATGTACATTATATATATATATATATATATATATATCATTTTGTTTGGAAACAACACCAAGTCTCTCCTGTGCAGAAATTATAAGCAAATTATTTTTAATTTTGGTTAGTTTTTAACAAGAACTTATTTGTTAGAATTACATAAACAACAATGAAGTTAATTTATAATGACAGTACATTGAAGATTTGAAAATAACTATAAATAAACTAAATTCAATCGCTAATTTTTTTTTTCTTTCCCAGAAAGATGCAGTGGTAACCTAAACATTTTATTTTAAGATGTATCATTTGTAAATGGTCTAAAGCAAGAGTTGTATAAATTCTGAAAATCTTTTGGAGCTCATAATTTGTTTTAAAAATATATCATATTACACATTAATGAATAAATCAGTATATAATAAATTATTTAAAGCTGCAGTCTGTAACTTTTTTTGGTTAAAAATGATCTGAAATCAATATTTGAGCAAGTACTTAACCAGCCAGTGTTCAAAACTATCGCCTTACTTTAGCCCGATTCAACGGTTAGCTTATAATAATGTTTTCTAATTTGAGTGGTACGGGTAGGTTTTCGCGGGAAATTCGAGCATGGCACTGCCTCATTACATCACGTCTGTAAACTTAAAGAAGTTGTCCCAGTTAGTAGGCTATCGCATGTGAGGATCCTGCAGGTGGCGCATCGTTTATAGCCTTTTCTCACAGCAACTAGAATAATTAAAGGTATCATTTTGATGGCAGATTGTAATCCAGAAAGGATTATGTGTTTATGAAACACATGTGAATGAAATTAAATTATATTTCAGTTTTAAAGGGGTGGTTGACTGTTTTTTTTTCTAGGTTTGATTGTGTTTATGGGGTGCAGTCAAACGTGTTCATGCTTCATTTTTAAAAAATGCACTATTTTTCACATAATTTACCTTTATTCCACACCTCTCTGTCCCTTCTCTTATAAACGCTCCGATTATTTCCTGGTTTTATGAAGCCCCTCCCTCAGAAATACGTGATGGTCTCTGATTGGTTAGTTGGTCCAGTGTGTTGTGATTCATTAAACCGCCTCTACTGCGCGTCTGAACGTCCCGCCCCTCAGCTCAGCGGCATGTGCTCAGGTTGTATTGTAAACAATGGCATCATCTATATTGCTTATCAGTTTGAGCCCGAATGAGATGCAGAGGATATTAGTGAAGAGGATCCTGCAGAACCTGTGCAAGCA
>JAFVLL020001320.1:10000-14895 GCA_021397915.2 Tor tambroides
TTATTGGATCAATATTTCAACTGATTCATTTCAAAGAAAAAAAATGCTGACTTGTTCACTGAATCATTCACTATTTATTCAAAAACACAGAATCATTCGGGAAGGAAATACCACTACTGTGTGTTCCTATGTGTTGCAATGGTTCTGCTTTGGGTTTGTTTGGAACTTTTTCATTGACTGAGCAAAAACAGACAAAATAAGTTACTCAATATTAACCTGTTCACTGAACTGTTTGCAGTCGTGATGTTCTTCTGGTTCCAAATTGCATCTATTGAAGTATCACCAGAATGAAGTATAACAGGATATCACAGGATACAGCGATTTATTTAGTCTTGGTTATGGAACAGGGACCATAATGGTTCATTATGGTGAACTTTGAATCAGTCATACATGAGAAATGTGTGTAACACAACCAAATGTCTCTGGGTGGCTATAATGACTCTGTATGTTTGACAAACAGTAGAAACGTTTCATGTTAATCAAACATACGTCACTCCATTTTTTTTCTCAAGTTTATACAAGCTCCCTGCCAATATCCAATAGGTCACCGTAACCTCTAAAAAGTTATTTTTCTTTGCAGCCGCTGCAGGACACTGACTCCTCCTTTGTAGAACATTGGCAAGTGTTAAATATTGATTCTTTGATTTAACAAGGAATTGAAAGTCTTGAGGAACTGCCATTTGCTAAATGATTCTTTTCTGCCCGAGGTCCTTTTATGGCTTAATATCTATATGAAGGAAGATGAGAGGAGAAAATAAATGCAATGAAGTCCTGTCCGGGACCATTTTTCTTCCAGTAGCAGCTGATAGTTATGAATTCTGCCAATAAGGTCAACATAAATCATGTCAAAGAGCTCACCTTTGAATGTTAGCATGAAGAAGCAGTTTACTCGCCATGTGGATAAAGGCATTAGATTTCAGAAACTGAAAAGCTGAAAGCAATAACCATCACAATGAGTCATTGCCAGTCTTTGATATGTGATTTTACAGACTTTTTGGCAAAAATGAAAAGATGTCTATTTATAAAATGCAAAGCTGTAGAGAGGTGAAACTCATGTTTATGTAATTGCCCCTTGATGAGCAAATCTTCACCATCATCCAGAAGAGAGAACAATGTGCGCAAGTAGTCCCTACAGCTGATACGGTCCCTAATTCAATTTTCACCCCTACATGATCCAATTTTGTCCCATTAAGGTTGGGATCCATGTGGTGCATTATACAAGCTCGAGTCTGAGTGTCAACCAATCCATCTTCACCAAACTGTGTCAAATTGAGATGTGCATTGAGAAAGCAGTAAATGAACATTTTTTGTCCAAGCTCAACAGTACAACACCCTCTCTACCCTTAACCAAACATATTTCCATGATGTTCAAGTTTAGTTAACCACGCTGAGGTCCATTATTGAAATATTGCCCTGCCTCAATCTACAATTCATTGCATTCATTATTTGTTGGCACTAATAGGTACTGTTGGATTACCCAGCCCATGTAATTACATTAGAGTCATGTGTTTGTTTCCCAGATGCAGCAAAATGGCCAACTTGGACATACATGCCATTGAACTAACCCGCTTTGGGCTTTTAATTAAGACCCTTTACGGAGCTTCTCAGTGTGAGGTGAGATGATGAGGCATGTGTGCTATTAAAAGGTGTTAAGTCAACAATAATTTGATTAATTTCTTCATTTATTTGCTGAAGGCGAAACATTATGCCATTAGTAACCTCTCATGAAAGACCTTTGAATTGGAAGGATAATATTACAAATTCAGAAGTGGTTCCCTGCTTTACTTCTGCTGAATAGTTTATATATATATATATATATATATATATATATATCAAATGTAATCAGTTGTGTTTATGATAGATAGATAGATAGATAGATAGATAGACTCACTGCTTAATATGATGCATCCTAGTAGAAACTAAGGGTAGCCTACTTTACACAACAGCGATATACTAAAACTTAAAATGCGTTTCCTTTTTGAGTACAGGTGACAACGTTGTCAAAACGATCCCATTCACATGGATCTGCAAAAGCGACTTTAAACATTATGGGCCCTATTTTAATGATCTAAGCGCATGGCCTAAAGCGCATGGCACAGGTGCACTTAGGGCGTGTCCGAATCCACTTTTGCTAGTTTAACCAAAGAACTTATACTGACAAGAAGTGAACATTTCATTGCAACAGCGGCGCTCAGCAGCAGCCCAGTGCTTCCGCCATTTTGGGGTGAAAGCGACTCAGCACTCCACTAGATTCTAGCTGTCGCTATGGCAAATATCAGCTGCTTTGTTTAAAAAAAAACGTACATTAAACCTGAAATACAGCCTGAACGATGACAACAATAATGTACAATCACTAGACTAGTGATCATCAAATCCTTTTAACAGTTTATTTTACAGACTTTATTTTAAAGTCTTCCCTTTTTTCACAAAACCTTTTGCTCTCTAGAAACCATGTCAGTTTCGGTTGAAAATATTTTAAGTTCAAGTGTTAGCATTATAAACACTGAATTAGTACTGAAACACTGAATTAATTAACATATGAAATTAAATTAATGACAGAAAAGTTAGGAATGTTGGACAATAAATATATATAACAGGAATATAACAGCTTGACAGTAAACTGTTTTTGCAATAATGTCTTATATTAATGTCCATTAAAGGAAGACTGTAAACAAAAAAACTTTATGTAAAAAAAAAAAACAAACAAAAAAAACACGTACAGCCACTTTCTCCAAAATTGTTTAATTATTTAATTATGCCAGACACAGCAATGCATCATGTTCTAGAGATCATCATCATGTTTGTAGTGTGTTCCAGGGGATAAAAACGTAGCCTACAATATATATATATATATATATATATACATACATACATATATATATATATATATATATATATATCAGACCTAGTGGAGTAATAGTAAATAATAATATTGTAAAGTTGTATCTCATTATAACTTAGTGTCATATCCATATAAATCATTATTATGGTTTCTATGGCTAGGACCTGCAGTTCCTAAAAGGATTTAAGTTTACTACAAGACAAAAAACAGTTAAAGGTAGCAGGAGGTGCATGAGACAACGCTATGTCCCACTTTAAAACACACAATATTTTTACACTTTTGTGACCCTGTCAGGGTTTTTGGGAAAACGATGAAAGGCAAGATTTTTACTGTCACTCTGATAGTTTTTGCAGTTGATTGCCCAACATTGCGTTCTTTTATTCCACTATGACTTCTCTTTCGTTGTTATTCTGTCTATTTCTGCATATCTGTCCAGCTGGAATTTTCACCCAAAAATGGCGGCCGCGCTACCGAAGCGCCACCTAGTGGCTGTTACCCAAAAATCATCAGAGTTTCGCCTCTTGGTCTTCTATACTCTTTGGTTTAACGACGGGAAAAACGGTCAGCGCGCCCGGCGCATGGTCTAAAAGGGTTGTCCCTATTTTCTTAATGAGTAATGGGTGTGTTTTGGGCATAACATGCAATAAACCAATCAGAGTGTCATCTCCCATTCCCTTTAAGAGCCAGTTGCGCTCGCTCCATGGCGGATTCGCTATTTACAGGGCGGAATTTGCAAGCGCAAAGACTGAACGCTTCTCCAGAGAGGAAACGGAGCTGCTTGTGCGCGAGCAAATAGGTAGCCTTATTCTGATACATGCAATGACTATCCATTATGACATGTAGGTATTTTTATATTTATGTAGCCTACACAATAATAATCTTTTAAATTGTAATCCTTTAATTTTTCATATTTGGCATGTTTGTGTGCTGTTGTGCGTCCCTTTGTGTGTAATAAAAAGGGTGTAAGCGCGTTGTGGACCCGCCTATAGGCGCATATTACTAACGCGCTCTTTAAATAACAAAAAAAAAAACACTATTTAACACTATTTCAGATGCCTCAAAATAGCAACGCGCCAACTATGCGCCTTTCAAAAACTTGCACTTTGAAAGCAGTTTTCGGGTCAACAAAACGCCATTGTCTTTAAATGAACGTTAAAAAGTTTTTCGTTTTTAGTTGAAAACGGTGTAAACGTCACCACTCGAAAACATGGGAACTTTGTGGCATATTCATCGTTCGAACCACTCAACTGTTATTAATGACATTAACAGATGGTGTAGTTATTATGCTAATTAATTGATTCGAGAGCAAATTAATAAATTAACATTGCTTCGCTATTTTTCTTCACCTTATTTGTTGTAGGCTAATTATGTGGTTTCCCTTATGTCACTCCGGGGTTCCCAGTAGGCTTAACTACCAAAGATTACAGATATAGGCTACAAAGAAGATGCATTCACATTAGACCTACGTGTGAATGGGAGAAATTGCAACACAATATTGCGGAATAAGTCCGATTTCAGATTTCCCCATCTAAGTAGATACTAGTGCACATAAACACTCTCAAAACGGCGCTTTATTTCACCTAACAAAGACATAGATTGAATGAAAGATTGTAGGCCTACTACATGTTAGCTTGCTTATTTTGCTCAAGTGCATGGTCTAGTCTTCCAAATGCCATTCTAAACAAACCACAGAGTGCAGTGGCGTGCACAAGGGGGGGGCTGGGGGGGCTCAAGCCCCTGCCCCTGCCCCTTTGAGGTCCGATGGTAAAGTGCCCTTGCGGTCCGGTGCCCCAGGTCTGCGATTTCTGCCGAGGGTAGGGGTGTTCAATAGGACGATTTTTGATCGTGGACGATAAAAATGTCTCCAAGATCTGCTTTTTTGAAGAAATATCGTAGTATCGTGCTAGCGCACATTCTATCAGCTGCATTTCTGGCGCCGCCGTCTCTATGTACTGTAAAACGCGACATACATTCACATCAGTGTTAACTCAGCGGTAGAGTTACTCTCACGGGACACTGCACTTATTCACAATCACAAAAGTGCATTATTTGC
>JAFVLL020001321.1:0-44270 GCA_021397915.2 Tor tambroides
TGCTGGTTATTCACTCCCCCCACCTACAATCCCTGCTGGACCTGAGACTCGAACCCACGACCTTCAGGTTACAAGTCCAACTCTCTATCCATTAGTAGTTTAAAGTTAAAACTTCTTAATGCTGGATTTGTTTCTAACAAACACGCATCTTTTCATTTCACAAGATGTTATTTGATGGAACGGAGTTATGTGGATTACATGTGAATGATGTTTTTATCAACTGTTTGGACTCTCATTCTGACAGCAGCCATTCACTGCAGAGGATCCATTGGTGAGCAAGTAATGTAAAATGCTACATTTCCCCAAATCTGTTCTGATGAAGAAACAAACGTATCTACATCTTTCAGCAAATTTTCATTTTTTGGGAGAAACATGCTTGAAAGTGTGGCAGGTTCATCCAAATCTTTTGTTGCCACTGTGAGCAAATATGGATAAGCTGAGTGTAAATATGGATACAGAACTGATGAGCAAGCTGTAATAGATGCTTGTGTGAGATAAGTGTCTGTCAGTACTTTGGAGGAATAATAAGAGTATGAAAAATGCATGACTCCATACCGTTCCAAAAATTACAGGTGCACAGCAGTGGAATTATGTACGCACGTTGCAAAATGCAATACAAGAATCGATTTTCTTTTCTTTCTCCTTTATTTTTTGTACTGTAATTGTGAGATAGTGAAAAATGCGGCTCTGGTTTGACAGTTAAAAATAACTGTGTGTATGGTGGGTATGGTGTAAGTTTGCTTTCTGCTGACGGTGAGTGGCATGTTTTACATTTTTGTACCATCAGCAAGTCTGCAGGGTTGCAAAACCACAGTAAACACACACAAAGTCACATTAAACTGAAATGCTCAGACAATTGAACAGGAAGTGCCTGTGGAAGGGATAGCGCTGTAACAAAGCACCCCGATGTGTGCGTCTCCATGCCTTTGTGGCCCCTGCAAAATGGAGTTAAATGGATTTAAATGGGCTCAAATGCACAATCAGCTGGCTATATGAGCTCTGGCCCTTGATAGCGTGAAGAAAAGAGACTGATGGGAGCCAAGTCTGATTCATGCTGCGAGGGATGAAAGAGTGATGGGAGTAGGAGAACAGGAAGGAGAAGGGCTAATGGGAATGGGCCTAAAATGGGGATTTTAGGGCTAATCATGTAGGCAGTGAATCTGCACTTTGATGTAGACATTTAATTATAATTGCCCTGGAAAGAGGAAGGGGAATGTCAGACGAGTGCACATTGTTAATGGTGTTTGCTAAGGCAAACATTATTATTGCATATATGATGGTTTAAACAAACCTTAATATAACCCTTGGTGCATAACTCACACCATTTATGCTGCAGACATGAATGATGCTAGACATGAATGGCACCTTTAATGTGCAGCCTTTAGGGGTAAATAAGATACAAAAGTTTACCTTTTAAAAGGTACTGTCCCAGTGACAGCTTTTGTACCTTTTTTTCTGAGTGTCTAGTTGACAAAGATGCTAAACAAGAAATGCACATAGATTTATGAGTGCTTTTAAACTACACACACAATTGGCCCTGGGTTTGTTTATAACATAAATAATTAAAAATAGAATTTATTATTTTGTAGACTAACATTATCCTGTCTATATTGTTGTTTTGTTTTGTCACATCTCAAATGATATTTTCTGTGATAGAAATGACGATGGTGGATGTGACATTTTAAACATTTTTGGAATGAATAGACAGACTGTTTTGTTGATGATGAATACTTTCACATTTTTTTATAATTTGACAAAATTACAGCTTGATTGGAAATTAGTTAGCAAGTGATATTTACCTTGATTTGTCTTGCTCTTCACTGACACTGTTGTCTACTTGTGAAAGGGATATCAAACACACAAAATTGAAAATTCTCTCATATGCTCACCTTCATGTCGCCCCAGATGTGTATGACTGTCTGCAAACTGTCTTTCTTCAGATGAACACGAATGAAGATTTTTAGACAAATAATCCACCTCTGTGAATCCATATAATGCAAGTGTATAGGACCGCAAAAGTCGACGCTTCAAAAACAACACAAAGTGAACACAATAACTTCACACAACCCCAGTAGATGAATCACTGTCTTCTAAATCGAAACAATAAGTGTGCGTGAGAAAAATACTAATCATTTAAACGCACATATGAGAGTTCACTGGAAACAATGGTTTATTCAAAATTGCTTTAGAAGACATTGGTTCATCTATTGGGGTTGTATGGTTTACAATCGAGTTTGCTTTGCATGCTTTTTAAAGCATCAGCTTTGTGGGTCCTTTGTATGTGAACTCACAGAGATCTTTTATTTTTCTAAAAACCTTTGCACTTACCTGAAGAAAGAAAATCATCTGGAATGGCATGATGAGAGAATATTTGGGTCGAGTATCCCTTTAAAAAAGTACTTCACCAAAAATGGATTATGGGTAAATAAGTTCTACATGGTCAAAATTACACTGCATCTGTTGTAATTCTTGAAAAAATTATGCAAATTAAAAAAAAATAAAAAAAATTTAATTATTATTATCTTAGTTTACCATAGTTGTAAATGTATTAATGATTTATTCATGGCTTTTCACACTGTTAGATAAAAAAATCTGGGTTTGTGACAAGTCAAACACAATAAAATCTGCACAAAGTACATTTGAAAATTAAAAGTAATAGTAACAAATTATGAATGTGTGGTATGAAATTTTCATATGCAGTTGTAATGTGCCTTTATAGTAGCAAAAAATATTTTGTTGACATCACCCTGGTTCCCAATAGGATTTGTCTTTTTTTATTTTATTTATTTATTTTATTTTTTACCATTGCAGAAAATGTGTCCAACAAAAGTTTGATTCTTACATGTTTTGTTCATCATGAGGATCATTTATGAATTTTGAAGCTTAAACACAATCGTCAGAAGTAGAAATCCAAGCACAGGCTGTAAACAAAATATGCATGTTTTTTTAAAGATTTTCCTTGAAATTTTGAGTTAGAATAATTTACAAGAGCACGGATATAAACACAATGAGGCTGTCAAAGCGAGATGAGTTTACCTGTTCAGCGTGATGATATTTAATGACAGTCTCTGTTGTCGCATTTAGCCACTTGTTAGCAACTCAAGACAGGTAAAAGCTTTGAAAAAATGACAGTTGGGGTGTTACCAATGTATTTTATATGGTGGAATAAAACGTGAAAATAACTTGAGCTTGTGTTCACAACATAAAATCCCATTCCAAAAACCAATTGGCTAAATTCCCTGCAGTGTTGTATTGACTTGAGCCTGTAACAATCACCCAGAATGTCTTAGCAACCATCTATCAACACTCTAGCTTTGTGACAGCAACTTTTTCACGATCGAGCATCACTTTCTTTGTTTCATTTTCAATATCAAGTTATAATCAATGCTGAGTTATTTTTAGTGCATGAAAAAGCGGAGCAGGTGCGGGCACTTCTCTGTCTGTCTGTGGCTAATGGAAACAGAAAGGGTGTGTTCCCCAAGAGTTCATTGTGATTCGATCTGTGTGCCAGAGTTCCCTTGAATTTGTAGTACTCCCTGGGGTGTCTCCTCTAATGGCTGGTGAGTCATACTGTGGTACAGGCATTATATTACTGTGAGTTTGGCAGTTCAATGCTCTCTCATCATTCACAAAACACACACACACAGTCATCTGAACTGATGGTGCAACACCACATTACCCACATCTACAGTACCCGTACAAGCCACACACACACACCTCAAATAAATAATTACTACCCGAATTGCGTGGTTGTAATCTGTGATATATATATATATATATATATATATATATATATATATATATATATATATATATTTTTTTTTTTAGAAAAGCTTTTATGACGGCCAGAGGATGAAGTCGTCTTTGCTCAAATCAAACCGTAATAAACCCTTCAAGGCATATGTCATGAGTCATCTGCAATAAATCTGCATAGATAATGTAGCTATAATGTAGTTATTAAAATTCTCTCCTCTGACTGTATCCTCCTGCCGCAGCTCTGTCTATTTCTGTCTCCGTCTGCAGTAGATGAACAGTCTGTGAGTGTGTGACTGTAAGTCTAGACTCAGTCCCTCACACTCTTGCACAGTCAAACAGAGAATTACTGAATGGTGACGAGAGCTTCAGGTAGAAATAGACGTTATGAAAGGTCACGCTTTGCCTCTTTAAAGTCAGCGTGAAACTAAATTGATCATATTTACTTTTTTATATGGATAGTCCTACCAAAAATAAATCATTTCATTCCAAATCCGTATAACTTCGTAACGTGGAATTGAAAAGAAGAAATTGAAAAGAATGTGCTGATCGCTCCTTTTCATGTAGTTGCATTTATTACAGACTATTGTAGATATTAAAGCCTCCAAAACAACGCTGAAGCACTATAAAAGTGGTCAGTAAGATTTTTCTGAAAGAAATGAATTCAGCAAGGATGCATTAAATCGATGGAAAGTGATTTATAATATCACAAAAGTTATTATTTCGAATACATGCTGTTATTTTGAACTTTCTATTCATCAAGGAATCCTGATTTCCACTCAAATATTAAGCAGCACAACTTTTTTCAACATTGATAATAATAAGAAGTGTTTCTTGAGCAGCAAATCAGCATATTAGAATGATTTCTGAAGGATCATGTGACACTGAAGACTGGAGTAATGATGCTGAAAATTCAGCTTTGTATCACAGGAATAAATTGCATTTTAAAATATATTACAATAGTAGACAGTTACTTTAAATTGTAATACTATTTCACAATATTGCTGTTTTACTGGGTTTTTGACCAAATTAAATGCAGCATTGGTGAGAACATTAAAAAAAACATTAACCGACCCCAAAATTTTTGAACAGTAGGACAATTATTTTAAATTGTTAATTGTTTTTACTGCATTGTTTTGATGAAATAAATGCATCCTTGGTGAGCGGAAGAGACTTCTTTCAAAACCAAATATTCCTTTTCAATGAATCAGTTTATCCGGTTCACATTTTTCATTGTGTATCCTGTTTCACTCAAATATGCCACATTAAGGAAGTGAAATGGGTTGCAAATGTTGATTTTAATGTACATTAATTGATTTGATTACATTTTATGAGCACAAACCTAATATAACACTACCGCACTAACAGTTTGAGTGTTTTTCAAATGTTAATTGTCCATATTAATAATTCAACAGAACATTGACAGAACACATTATGCTAATGGAAAAGTTTGGACAGAACAGACTGAACTCTGGTTCAGAGTCTGAGGTTAGGGTCAGAGTTTCATTATTTTGTCATTGACTCAGAAGAGTCTGTCTTTCAGTTCTTCTTTGTGTTTAATCCAGCTCTAAATGTGCAAGCGAGTATGCCTTGTCTGTTCTTTTCCACCGTATCTCAATAGACAGTTCTCTACTTCATCAGCTAGTGAATGAGCTGTGAACTGTCATTATGTTTCCACAGACCATGGAGGAACACATGGCCTTCATCATGACTGTGCCCACAACTCTGGCCATTTTTCTCGCTATCTTCATCCTCGTCTGCATTGAGTCGGTCTTCAAAAAGCTTCTCCGCCTCTTCTCCCTGCTCATCTGGGGCTGTCTGGTTGCCATGGGTTACCTCTTCATGTTCTTCGGTGGGATCATCTGTCCATGGGACCAGGTGAGACTTGAGTGACAGCACTTTCATCGCTCTCCATTTCTGTGCAATTGTTCTTCAGTGACCGCCTTCGACCTCTACGGCTATCACTTTTTAATGTACCTTTTTATCAGACCGAAGTGCTCAGAATTAAGTATTCGGCATGCATAAAACACGACTTGCGTCAGTACGATTTATATATGTAGATCTGCAAGTAAATTACTTGGATGGAAAGCGCTAGCAGACGCAATGAAAGCGCTGCACAATCATGCAGACATTCACTAATGCGGCGTCATTTTCCTCCAGTCATTTGCACAGTAATTCATGAATTTTAGTGTGCGAGCTGTTCTGCGCACTGAATCATTCATTAGTTCATTGAACTCCGCTTAACACATGATTCTGGCTAATGACTGTGACACAGTCTCAACATAAATGCATGTCTTAGAGTAATTATGACAATTGGCGCTATTTCTGTCCGCCACTGCATCCGTAAAGCGAATCAGGTATTAAACCGACTTGCTTGGCTTGTTCACACACTTTGTTTTTTCTTCTTCCCACTCTGCGAGGAGGAGGTGCAAATCAGCCCAGCCACCACTCAGCAAGATGGCAAAAACATCCGCGCTTTGGTCGTCTTTTATAAACAGCTCTTGAGTTATGATATTACGCTGGCTGTAGGAGGAGAGATCGGCTGTTCCGTGCACAAGTAAATGTAGCTCGCCCGTGAGTCATCCAGGCTGTTTGCTCGACATGACTTAATAACTTAATAACTCGGATGGGCTCAGTGATCTGGAAATGATGAGATATGCATATACGACACAAATTGGCTCTGGATCAAAGGGCGGCAACATTTTACTAGGAACTGCTTCAGTAAAAGCTAGGTGGCACCTACATGACATCTATTTTAAACAATTATCCATAAATATGCCCACTATTCTGGAGAGGTTTCTCCATCAGAAGTGAGGTTATTAATACCATATTAATTAGTGGCCCAAAGTTGTAGTTGCATTATTTGACTGTGCTCCCTCAATATAATTGTTTTTTGTTTTCAATTTTGTTTTCTTCTCTTTGCCTTTGTTTTATTTTTGTCCTGATTTGCTTTGCTTTTGTTTTTGTTTTGTCTTGTTTTTGTTTGCTTTGCTTTCTTTGCTTTTGATTTTTGTTTTTTGATTTTGTTTATTTTTCTGTTCTGTTTTGTTCTGTTTGTTTTTTGCTTTGCTTTTGTTTTTTGCTCTGTTTTGCTTTGCTTTACATTGTTTCATTGCTTTTGTTTTCTTTTGGGGTTTTTTTTTTTTTGGTGATTTGCTTTGCATTGTGTTATATTGATTTTTTATTTTGTTATATTTTGCTTTGCTTTGTTTCTTTTTCTGTTTTGATTCGCTTTGCTTTGTGTTTCATTGCTTTTGTTTTGCTTTGTTTTTGTTTTTTTGATGGTCTGTTTTAGTGGCACAGGGCTAAAGGGAGTAAATTACCTTTAACTCTGTTATGTGTTGGTCCATATTTAGGTGAGCCACAATTCAATTTATGTATAGAAAATCTGGGCCATGCTAACCACCTTAACCTTGAACCTTTATCTGCTCCAGGCTGGTTAGTGGTATTTTGGTGCTGGTGTAGATTGTGGAGCACTGCAGCCATGCTAAACAGTGCCAACTGGTGAATGTGTTCAACCTATGTTAAGAAGCTACAGTTGAGACATCAGCACACCAGCATCCAAAACACCACACATGGTGGCGAGCAGCTACGCCGGTCTTTATATCAGTGCTCTGTCATATGAAGTTCTCCCTAAGCTTGGTGCAGTCTGAGCTCACATGCTGTGACTGAAGGTTTAGCTCTAGAGGGAACCAGACGTCTGATGCAGGAAATTCAGAGAAGCCTGCTAATAAGTCTTCGCATACGTGACGGGAAGAACTAGTCGGGTTCAGGCGATCTGAATAAGCTACCACTTAATTAGCACTCAGAGTACTGCAGCAGAGTACTTATTAGCAAAGAGTGTCTGGATGTCTTGAAGTAGCATATGTGCGCTTATTAGCGGAAGTGAATGGCACAGTAGCTGCGTCTACAGTAGTTGAAGACTTAAAGAGCTCTATTAGGCTATGCCCTATTTAATTTCCTGTTTTTTCCTTTAGCCTTTTAAGCTACACACTGTGCGCTTAGTACAGTTTTCTCTGTGGTTATGCTGTTTGACAGCCACATTGCTTGAGTTCTAATAAGCTATATACTTGAAGTCGCTTGCAACGCTTACAAGGAAAAACTGTAGAGTCCCGAACTATAGAGTCGCCAGCATGGGTCGAGGTACTACTGCAGATGAAAAGCCCTCACTATTCCTCACAGATGTCTGTAATGCAGGCATCATTAACCCACAGCAGTAGTTGTCCATTAGAGACGCCCGTGAAAAGCCAGCAGCCTTTGTATGTTGTACAGGAGAGAGAACATAATTGAGCTCAGAGTCAGCAGAGGAACAAAAGGCAGCCGTACTCGCCTTACGCCAATCAGCCTGAGGGCAAATCAGAAGAAAAGACCTCCGAAAACACACACAGTCTTGTGTACCCTCGTTTCCTACAATTTGGTGTTGCCAGACGTGCCGATTGAATGCCTTATGAAGGATGTAAAAGAATGATGGGGAATTAATGACGTGATGAGAGAGTGAAGGAGGCAGGCAGGTGATAAATAGATTTTGAGTCACTGTTATAATACTTTTAAGGAGGAGGGCAAAGGAAAATGCCTTCTTGTGTTGTTTCAGATAAGTTGGCAGAGTGAAATCTGTAAATCAATGATGATTTCTCTAAGAGAGTGCAGGAAACACGTAGTGAGAAGTGGGAAGCTGGTTTTAGCAGCATTGCAGATAGTCACTGGGATAAAAAAATATATGTGAATACACATTTTGTTGTTGATAGGTGGCATCTGTGCATCCCCACATTTGAAATGCACCAGCTGCCACTGCTGTCAGTCAGGAATTAATGAAGTTAATGCGTTAAGGTTAAATCTGGTAGTAAATTTTGGTTGTAACACTGTAAATTACACGAATAAAATACACATTATAATTTTTTTCACCTTTACTAATATTGGTACCTTTAAGGTATTTATATATACCATTCTAGGGTAAATAAGATTTTAAAAAGTTGTACCGTTTAACTTTTGCACCTTAGGATACCATACCATTGACAGCTTTGTACTTTTTCTGAGTGTATAAAATGCTAAATTTAGGTAAAATTCATTTTTAGTTATTATAAGTAAAACACAATGGTGATGAATGACAGTTTGGCCTAAATCAAAACAATAATCAAATAATATTAATAAAAGCATTTCATTTTTTATTTATTTTTTTATTTATTGCATTTTAAGCTAAACATCTTAAATATATCAGTTAAATGAATGGAATAATGTGAATAAGTTTATGTTGTTATATACAGTATATCAGTAGTATGTCTCAGAATGTCATTACCTCAAATTTGCCGTTTTATGTCATTATGTAAATTTGCTTTTCTCTATCATACAAGTTGTTTAATAATTTAAATGCTGTGTGATAATTATCCTCAATTCACCCCGTTTATTTCAGTTTTTCCTGAGATCCATAAGTGTTATTGGACTGCGTGTGCTAACAACACTACTTATAATATGTTCCATCATTATTCTTTTAATGGAAGGCTTTCAGATGATCAGATTATTCCATTTCCATTTGCTATCCTAATACAAAAGCAGTGCAGACTGGTTAACCAGACATTAGAATCCCAGTAGACCACATAATCTTATTCACTATGAAAAAGCAAAGCTGTTAAGTGTGTCTTATATATTTACTACCATCTATTGCCTTAGCAACCCTTGAAGAATATCCTTTACATATGTCACAATCTAATTTTATAGTAATAATATCTGAACATAATATTCTAGATCAATATAGCTATAACATCATGATAAAACTTGAAATGATATGTTAAAAAGGCAATTTAAGGTAATGTGAGTATAAACAAATTATGTTTTACAAACTGTACTCATAAAATATGCAGGAATAACGTATATGTGCATATATACATCTGAATTTCTCATCATTCAGATTAATGAGAAATAACCCATAGCGCATCTGTTTGCATTTTAATTTGTAAAGTTTTTGTTATTTTATTGTGTGTTTTTTCCTTTTTATTTGTTCTTGTTTTTTTAAATATCTCTATATAGGTTTTTATTAAATTTTATTTTAGTTTTAGTTATTTTAGTGCATCAAGTTAAACTAAATAAAAATGAAATAGCTGATATAAAAAGGTTTAATATTATAATATAGATAGATAGATAGATAGATAGATAGATAGATAGATAGATAGATAGATAGATTTTATTCCAAATAACAAATGTTTTTTATGGTCTTAGTTAACTATAATAACCTCAATCCAGGAATAGTTCAGCTGAAAATGTATTTAAAGATTTGGACACACCAGATGATTTTAAAATCTTTTATCAACTCAAATAATCAGATTCTCTACAGGGACACATTAATAATGAGTTAAATTATAATTAGACTTGTTAATATTTTAAAATATCATCAGATTGGATTAATGATATTTGGATTCCTGGCTTTGAGTTGGGCAGCTGAGCATTTTTTCCATCTAGTGCAAATGAGAAATCTGTGACGTACAGTCAAAACCTCACTGCAAATCTCATTGGCAGCTACTGCATGCCTGTGATAATTCAAACCTGATTAATACCGGCAAACCGCTCCAAATGAGATCTGAGAGTTTCACAGAGCTCAAACCAGCTGTGACTCTATTTGTTCTCAGCCCAACAAGTCATGATCATAAAGACTGGCTCGAAAAAAAAGAGCCATGTGGAAAGATACAGTGACATCTAAAAGTCCACACTGAAAATCTGGCATTCAGAATCCAATATTTGTTGTTTACAGCATTTATTTCTCCTTGAAATTTTTATATACACCTTTTAACTGTTTGTATGTTCACTTGCTCTATCAGTTTAATGCTGTATCATGCTTGATTTCCACATGACTCTAGTTCCCATACATGTACTGGGAGCCAGAGGCCAGACCAAGACAAAACATTTAGGATTCAGTGCTGTATAACCTGGTCTGATGTAGAATAAGACCAGTGAATTGAACTGCCAGTCTCAATCCCGCTAGCCGATAGACCAGAACTTTAAGCAGGCATGGAACTGGCAAGTAATCAGTTCATTGGAGAGATTAAGCATTTAACCTTGCCAGTTCTTGAGTCTGAACTCCGACACTTCAAAACTTTAACAAAAACACAAACTATCTGTCCAATCCGAGGTGAGTGTGTGAGACGCCCCTCGGCCCGGAGCCCAGCGGAGCGTTCTGTCTGCTAGGGGATTCTCTCTCCTTCACAAGCCAAATGTATCCATTCCTGACGGTTTCTCTGATCCTCCTCTGTGCCGGATAGAGTGGAAATGGCGATCGATAAGGCTCAAGACGTGTTCTGTCTGGAAAAATCACTGCCCTGCAATCTGTTTGTTTTTTGGCAGAGTGTGTATGTGTGTGTGTGTGTGTGTGTGTGTGTGTGTGTGTGTGGTCTGTGAGGGTGACCAAGCCAGAAATCCATTAGGCTTTGCTGCCGTCCAGTGCCCTATCTGCCATTCCTCCAGTGCTATATTGAGCCCTCGCTCACACAAAAAAACAGCACTCAGTGTAAAAAAATAAAAAATAAAACATAAGTTTTGGAATATTTATGAGCGTATTACATTGTTGAAGCGTTAAAAACCTGATGAAAAACTGCTGTTTGGCACTAACTAAAACACTACAGAGCATTTAAAGGGGACATATTGTGCAAAACAGCATTTTTCTTTTTTCTTGTTCTTTTGAAATGCGTAAGTGTTGGCAGAGTGCAAAATTAAGCTGCAAAAATGTCATCATCGTGATGTCACAACCATGAGCTCATCAAAATAATACTGCCCTCATTTACATATTAAAGGGATAGTTCACCCAAAAATTAAAAATTTGTCATCATTTACTCATCCTCTTGTCATTCTAAACCTGTATGAGTTTCTTTAAGCTGTTGAACACAAAAGAAGAAATTTTGAAAAATGATGGTATTAAAACAGTTGACGGTAGCCATTGACTTCCATAGTATGGAAATAATTAATATGGAAGTCAATGGCTACCATCAACTACCACATTCTTCAAAATTCTTCTTTTGTGTTCAACAGAAGAAAGAAACTGAAGAAAGAAGGGTTGAACTATCCCTTTAATATGTAAATTTGGGCAGTGGCATCACCAGGTTTTCTGGCCCTCTTGTACAATTTATTGCTTCCCTCCTTAGCAACGTTCCTGCATATTAATACCCATTCGTTATTTAGCAGCTTCGCTATCGTGATAAATGTCAGCATGAATTATGTTAGCACACAGGTTAGTCAGTGATAACAGATGTTATTTCAGAAGTCTTAAAAGTTTATTAGCAACAGCTAAGTAACTATAATATAATGGTCATGCTTTATTTTAAGGACCAGTTCTCACTATTAACTAGTTGCTTATTAGCATGCATATTACTAGCATATTGGCTTTTTATTAGTATTTATAAAGAACATACCCCATTCCTAAAGTTTAAAACTACCTCACTAACTATTAATAAGCAGCAAATTAAGAGTTTCTTGAGGCAAAAGTTAATAGTTAGTTTACTTTAATAGTTAGTTAACAGTGACCCAAATAATATATATAAAAATAAAGGTGTAGCATATGTTCTGTTTTTCTTTTAGTATGTTTTTGACTTATATTCACTTTCCTTTCACCTTCATTCAATTTAGCAGAGTATGCTACACCTCTTGTAAAAGTTGCAAGTCAAATTTCAAACAATCCTTGATCTTTTGAGATAAAAGAGCTTGATGTGCACTGAAACTTCCAGAACCTCTCTATCTTTCCAGTCAAAAAAGTGCGTTTACTAAACTGAATTTACGTAACTTTCTGATGATGAATGCATCAGCTCAGGAGCGCCCACGTTTATTACGTCAATGAGGCCTACTGGATGATCAAAAACCTGAGGTAACAAGATGAAAGCAGGATAGATAATATTTTTCCTGAACACCACATAAACCAATGATAACAGTAAAATGTGAGGAAGGTTTGCCAAACCTTGTGCTGCTTCTGGCTGCGTGTATCTCCAGCCTGTCTTTATATCATTCTGAAGGATCCCAGTGTTAGGAAAAAGTGGCTGAAGTTTATTTTTAACAATGTCCATGATCATTTCAGTATGAACAGTTTGAGCAGCACATTTTGTGCAGCAAGATTGGTTTTGTAAACAGGCTGTTACGACAGGTTGCAGGCTGAAAAAGTTATTATATAAAAATCTTTTTAAAAATTTATACTCTATTGGACAGCCGAGCCGGAGCGCAAATATATTACACAAATAATGTGTAAGCCCAAAATACATTACACAAATATGCACAGATGATTTTGCATTTGAGTCCATTATTGATGTTGATTCATAAATATATGTGGTTGATTGTTTAGGGATGGTTGGCATTTGAGAGACCATCAGTGTCAGAATGAGCTCCAGTCCATCTCAGCATGAATTGTGAAACTCCTGTAATAAAGGCCTTTGTGCACAAACATATCAAATTGTCAGTATTGATTGAGAGCCTGTCACTCTCTCAGCATTGTAGGCGAAGGCAAGCAAACAAACACTCACGACCCATGTTTCATCATGGTATCAACTCACTTTCTGAAGCGCTTGTCTTGAATCGTTGTGAAAACGTCACATGTGATGACTCAATGTTAATTTAAGCTAATTTCAAAGACACAAATAGGCAAAAAAAAATCCCTAAATCTACAATTTTCCTGCTTGAATTAAACATAATCTCATTTTAGTGTTTCATTTCCTTCCAAATCATGCAAGACGTGCAGAGATGAGTGTGTGTGTGTGTGTGTGTGTGTGTGTGTGTGTGTCTTGTAAAACATTTGCAGCTACTTTTTACCACTTAACTCTTTCCCTGCATTTTTGATCATTTTCACAAAAATTTAATGGCCCCCAGAATATTTTGTTGTGTGAATATCTGAACACGCAATACGTCAAAAGAAAAAAAAGATTTCTTGCTACACACATTCTTTTTTTATCAACACTTGTGTGTAAGTTGCATTTTTAAAAAGCATAATTTTAAACAAAAAGCTGGGAAAATTGTGCTTTTTATCAAAGACTGCGTCCAGATGAGGTTCAGAATGATAATCAAAGCATAGATGGAGAGATTGATTTATATGGTGTTTAATGTCTAATTGCATTGTTTTATATATGTATCTGCTTACATATGAAAATCTGAATGAATTTTAAAGCACTAGGCATCATCCATGGGCGTAGAATACATGTCCCCCCACTTTTAATAAAACGTAAATTCGTCCCCTGCACTTTTTCAGGCAAGAGCGTTTATGTAGAGGTTTTCAGGGACCAGTGTATATAAATCTAGATCTAAATTCAAGTAGAACAGATGCCCTGACGTTTTATTCATATCCAAAACGAAGCGTTGTGAACATTATGGAGCGCTGAACACTCTCATGCAGTTTGTTTCATTCATACTCGAAGCTGTAGGGTGCTCTCGAGTCCAAAACGGACTCATAGAAGTAATAACGTGCCAGGAAATCCCTAATATGGACAAAGGCATCCAGCGATCGCTGCAGCTAAACTGAATAAAAAAAAAAATGAAGACAACATATGCATGATTCCGACAGTACATGGTTTAAGTGTGTTTTCAGGTAATAAATAAAGAATCGGAAAAATTCTGTGTTAACTGACATAGCATTTATTACAGTAGCCTACAGAAACTATAAAATATATTTTCTGTCTTAAGCCCCGTTCACACCAAGCACGATAACAATAAAGATACCTATAAAGATAACGATATTAGCGTCCACACCAGCAAACGATATCGTCTGTTTATTCTAAGCGCACGTGCGTCTGCCGCTTTAAATTCTCGAGCACATTATAGCAGGATGGATTCTGATTGGCTGTCAGTGTTTTTATCGTTCATCAGCTGGAAAAAAATCGTTCTGGAAGTGATTCCAACGATATCATTTCTCTGTGCCTTTATCGTTATAGTTGTGGTGTGGACGCTGCTATTCTTTAATACTGAGAACGATTTTTAGAACTATATCTTTATCGTTATCATGCTTGGTGTGAACGGGGCTTTATTCTGTGAAAAAAATGGAAACAAAAAAAATGTGTAGTATATAAACAAGTAAACAATAAACAATAGTCTGTGACCATCACACATTACGTAATTTTCTGTTAAATCTGTCAACTCAAATCTGCAAACTGACTTTGACTTTCAACAACTAGCGTCAACTTGTCTAACCTGTAAGTCAGGGCAAAAATCTGGGTGAAAGTCATGTAGTGTATTTCAGTGTTTATCCGGATCTGATCTCTGTCCTGTGTTTGTGAGCTGTAGATGTTAAATGGCACTCTAATGCACCGTTAACTCTGTTTGCAGGTGTCATTTTTCCTGTTTATTGTGTTTGTGGTATACACTATGCTGCCATTCTCCATGAGGGATGCCGTCATCGCTAGTGTCCTCACTTCATCCTCCCACACACTAGTGCTCAGCATCTGGCTCTCAAACACTACCGACCACATGGAGGCCCTTGTCTGGCAGGTAAGTGTGTGTGTGTGTGTGTGTGTGTGTGTCATTCCAGTTGATTTCGTTCACTGAAATTGTGTGGGCTGAGAAAGGAACAGCTAGTATCTAAGAATAAACGGCGACAGTCTTTGAGCACCAGAATGGCACAAAGAGACCAAAGAGTTTGTCCTGTAAAAAGTTGTCTGAGGCACGAGAATATGTTCGAGAATGTGATTCAGAGCGAGCGAGTGAATGTGGAAGGATGTTTCTACTCTGTTTCCTGCAGGGGTTGTCAGGGGTGATGGTGTTTCGCCATGACCTATATGGCTTTGCTGTCATGGGAGGGCACACTTCCCATAATCCTCCACTGTCAGCCTGGCTGTTTTGTTCATCATATGGCCTTCCCACTTAAATTACACATTTCCTTTCAGAAATAACAGGCAAAATTTCTCCATCCAGTGTAATTCCACAAGGTTAGCTGTTTCAGATCTGTATCACTGGTCCTGATCTTCTTTTCTTTAAACACTGTAGCATTAGGCTGGAGAATTGGCAGAGGATATTGGATTAAGTTCATTTATTTTTAAATGTTGCAAGTTTTATGCAGAATGTCTTAAGTGTCAATTTTTCGAAATTGACACTTGAATGTAATTTACACTATTTACTTTCATGAATGTTAATGAGAAACCACAAAAAACAGGTGAATGAATACTGACAGTCAATGTTTAATGTTCAGAAGTTATTATTTCAAGAAATACAAAGCATTTTGGCTCATCTGTGTTTTTCATCTGTTTGCCCACATTGTTTTGAACTATACTGGGGTGCGTTTCCCAAAAGCATCGTTTGCTAACTATGGTGGTAAGTCCCATTGAACTCTATTGGTAACGACATAACTTGCGACCATAGTTGCTTTTGGGACACGCACCCCTGTATAGCTGTGTGTTGCGATCAGGGCCGTCCCAAGCATGGTTGCAATGTGTTCATTGTCAAACTCCAAAATTAGATTATTTTTCATTCTTAAAAAAATGCCATTATTTTATTTGAAAATGGTCATTTTAGTTTATTGACAAAATATTTTAGTTTGTCTTGTATATTTTTTGCATTAGATCATATAACATTTTAAGCTGTCATTTGGTTATGTTACAACAATCTGAGCCCCTCAGATGTTACAATGTGCCTCACCTATATGGGGCATGTTGTCACAATTCACTTCCATTCTTTTGGGGTAAATAAAAAACTTATACTCTGTAATTATGAAACAAAACCATATATTTGTACTGGACAAGTGTGAAATTAATGTGGAAAAATATACTGTGAACTCCATGTGGATTTACACAAACTGAGAAAGTCAAAAAGTGTTAGCTTGTGCCCCTCTCCTCCCTACTGATCATTTCAAAGCAGCTTCACAGTAATAAAAAAGAAGGTAATAGAGTCAATGATGCATACTTCATCAATTATGAGACCAATTCAATTCAATGGAAAGTTTTGTGGTTGATCTACAGACAATGAGCAAATTAAAGAACTTCCATAATGAACAGCACAATCTACCAAGAGCAAAAGAGTAGGGTTGCAAAAAAGCAGAGCCAATAGCTTCCATCCAAAGTTACAAATTAAACTTATTCGCAAAATTGGAATATCGCATAAAACATTTGCAAATAAAGCACCGTTTCCATTCAGTGAGTTGAAGAGAACAAAATCATCACTTCCTGATTAACTTTCTCTAAATATCATGAAGAAAAAAATCATTTGCTGCAGTAGGAGAAGGCACTGTATAAAATCATTTTTGGATACAATAAATTACAAGCTTCAGAGCACGCAGAAAAAAACGCAGCCATGTTATCTTATTTTCAGAGCCTGCTGTTTGGGAACGCAGTTCTGGGAGTTAATTATAACAAAAAACTTTGACAAGACTTCGCACAAGCATTTTAGAATGACCAAACTAGCATTTCAGATGCTGTTCAATGAAATCGGTCCATTGGTTGGTCCAGTTTTATGCTGTTCCATTGCAAAGTCTTTGAATATTTTCAGTAAAAGTGTTTCCATCATAGTTCATGTGCATGTTTTCTTACTGGATAAGAAATTTATCAGACTAAGTTTTTATGCACATTTTTAGAATTTATGCACATCTTGGCATTTCCATCCAGCATTTTTTTATGCAATATCCCAAAATGCGCATAAAAATAGGTGGATGGAAACATAGCTAATGATAATGGTGCATGTAATCTACTAACAACACAGAAGCAGTATATATATATATATATATATATATATACATACACTAGTCATACACTAGTCAAGTCATTGGTGTTTGGTGATGAGTTTTTGGCTCAAGGTCTGCATTTACAGTCACACCAGAGGTGTTAAACTGAGATTAGGACTTGGTTTTATGCAGACCAGTCAAGTTCTTCCACACTGACTGAATCAATCATTTTCTTTTTGAACCTTGCGTTATACACAGAGGCATTGTCATGTTAGAATAGAAAAGGGTCCTGTCCAAACTTTTACTATAATATTAGAAGCACACAATTCCCTAGAATATCATTATATGCTTTAACATTAAGATTTGTTCTCATGGAAATTACTAAAGTAGTCAAACCTGTTCATTAGAAGGGGGCGACCCAATACTTTTGGCAATATAGTGTGTGTATGTATATATATATATATATATATATATATATATATATATATATATATATATATTTTTTTTTTTTTTTTTTTTTTTTTTTTTTACTTTTTTACCTATTATTTTGTGCTTCATAATTATTATACTGTTTAATTTCTGCTGAAATACTAGTGAATAACCAACTTTGTTTCTCTAGCATTTCATATTAAAAAAAAAAAAACGCAGTGTTTTCTCAAATCAATAAACAGCGGGTTCCAATTGTGACAACTTGCTTCATGTAGCATGACTGCGTGTCCTGCTGTTGGAGCTCATTTGCATGTTGTCACAAAAGGTCAGCGTGTGTTGATTAATTATACCTTTCTTTCCTGGGCAATAACGGTGAAAATATTGAATAGGTTTTTTTCTAGTCAAGACTATAAGGTATGTGCCTATGCAAAAACTGACCTTTAAATATTAAACATTTCTGAGAAATATTCACTGGAGTAAAAGGTGTGACAACTTGCCCCAGTCTCACCTATATATAAATACATAAAGTTAACAGCAACACACAGTGCACTTCCACGCACTGCTTTTTGTTCGGTTTGCGGTACTAAAGAGTCTTACATAACTCTTAAATAATAATTCATGCCTACCTTTCTATCGATTTTCCAGAACCTTTTTTTCTATTATTTTCCTAAGCAGATCTCAAGCAGATATGTTTTTCAGACACAGCGCATGTAACCAAGGCAACACTCAAGTCACATGGTCCACAGGAACACAAAAATACTGGCTGTCAGGTTGTGTTCGAGAGGCAGCAGCATTACGTTCAAGAACTCAGTAGCGGAAGGGCGTAGATTGTTATTATAAGCTTGTTGTCCAGTCCAATTTAAAAACCTTAAAAATAATCCTCTTTAGGATCGGTAAACACTTTCACTGCTTTTAATGAAGCTCTCCTACTGTTGGAGGACTGACTGCAATCTTAACGACCCTTCACATTCAGCACTGGCAGTTAATCAAGCTTTCCTTGTTGTGACCTCTTTATGTTAGGTGCTCTCCAGAGCTGTGGGTCGTATCTTGTTTGTTAGACGCTTTAAAGGCTTTGGACGTCACTTTCAGGATGTTTACTGCTGACGTACTCTGCAAACGAATGTCTTGTGTTAATCGGAGGCTAAAAAAAATAACAAAGTTGAAAACAGGGTCACATCTGTCTGGGTCGGAGTTGTAGAGATGATGTCAGATGTCAGTGTTTTGTAATTAAGCTATGGTTCCCTGCGGACCCTGCTCTGTGCTCGTTTACTTTTATGACTGGCCTCTTCCTCCCGCTCAGTGATTACAGCCAGAAGAATGACTTATGAAGGCTGCCCTCGAAGGACCTGTCCTATAAAGCTCTCCCAGTGAGATACAGGTGTGTCTCGAGGCAGGTGGACCAGCCTTTAAATAGCATACTCTTAAAGAGAGAGAGGGAGCCGATGTGCTGCATTAGGTTAATATCACTTGTGAGCAGAATATGTTGTTGTACCGTTTCCAAATAAGCTGTAATTTTGTCAAATTATGCAAAATATGTGAAAATATGATGTCAGAGGATATCAGACATGTTGCATACATAAAATGTTGTAAAAATGTCATTTTCGTCACAGGCTATTTAACTCAATAGATAGATAGATAGACAGACAGACAGACAGACAGACAATAAATAGTAAAAATACATTTAGAAAATTTATAAATAAAAATTAATTTACATTGAAATAGCAAAATTACTCAAACTAAAAATGAAATATAAATAAAAAGGCAAAAAAATAAAAATCACAGCAAAATCGCTAAAAATTAAACTAAAATAAAAATGAAAACTGAATATAAAATATATACAGATGTTTATTAGTGCTGTCAAACGATTAATCGCGATTAATCGCATCCAAAATAAAAGTTATTGTTTACATAATATATGTATGTTTACTGTGTATATTTATTATGTATATATATTGTATTTATATATAAATAATAAATATACACAGCATACGCACATTTATTATTTAAACAAAAACTTTTATTTTAGATGCGATTAATCGCGATTAATCGTTTGACAGCACTAATATTTATATTTAAACATTTATATTAAAAAATAAAAGCTAGTTCAAAATATTATTAAATGCTATAATATTATAGCGTATAATATTATTAATTATATTAATATTAATATGAATATGAATATTAATTATATAATAGTATATAAACAATACTAAAATAACACTGATTATGACAAGAATTATGTGAGAGATTGGGGGAAAGGGTCGTCTTAATTTGTCTGTGAGAAAAATCTAGAAAAATGTTTTGTTCGTTTATTTTGGGATGAATTGTAATTTGAAAGAAATTAAGCTGCAGCCTGATAATGAAGTCAGTCAATTATTCCCCCCAAAAATTAAAAATGTAATTTTCACTACCTTCATTTTTGAGACATTTGAGATGTGGTGGAAATTACATTGGTGCAAACTGTCTTAACTAGAGAGAAAACGAATATATATGTACAGGTGCATCTCAAAAAATTAGAATATCATGAAAAAGTTCTTTATTTTTTTGTAACTTATTTCAAAAAGTGAAACTTTCATATATTCTAGATTCATTACATGTAAAATATTTCAAAAGTTTTTTTTGTTTTAATTTTGATGATTAGAGCTCACAGCTCATGAAAGTCAAAAATCCAGTATCTCGAAATATTAGAATATTTCCTAAGATCAATCAAGAAAAGGAATTGCAAAACAGAAAAGTTCAAGTTCTTTAAAGTATGTTCATTAATGCACTCAATACTTGGTCGGGGCTCCTTTAGCACAAACTCCAGCATCAGTGAGGAGTGGCATGGAAACGATCAGCCTGTGGCACTGCTGAGAGGCACTAATGCAGGCCTTGGCTCGTCTGGATTGTTGGATCGACTGTTTCTCATCTTTCTCTTGAAAATATCCCATAGATTCCATATGGGGTTCAGGTCAGGCATGTTGGCTGGCCAATCAAGCACAGTAATATCACGGTCAGCAAACCACTTGGAAGTGGCTTTGGCAGTGTGGGCAGGTGCTAAAGTCCTGCTGGAAAAGGAAATCAGTATCTCTGTAAAGCTTGTCAGCAGATGGAAGCATAAAGTGCTCCAAAATCTCCTGGTAGACGATTGCATTGACTTTGGACTAGATAAAACACTGTGGACCAACACCAGCAGATGTCACGGCACCCCAAATCATCACTGACTTTGGAAAATTCACTCTGGACTTCAAGCAGCTTGAATTCTGTGCCTCTCCAGTCTTCCTCCAGACTCTAGACCTTGATTTTCAAATGAAATGCAAAATTTACCTTTATCTGAAAAGAGGAGTTTGGACCACTGAGCAATAGTCCAGTTCTTTTTCTCCTTAGCCCAGGTAAAATGCTTCTGACATTGTCTCTGGTTCAGAAGTGGCTTGGTAGCCCTTTTCCTGAAGACGTCTGAGCGTGGTGACTCTTGATGCATTGACTCCAGCTTCAGTCTACTCCTTGTGAAGCTCTCCCACATGTTTGAATCGGCTTTGCTTGACAGTATTCTCAAGCTTGCAGTCATCCCTGTTGCTTGTGCACCTTTTCCTAACCAGTTTCTTCCTTCCAGTCAACTTTGCATTTAATATGCTTTGATACAGCACTCTGTGAACAGCCACCCCTTTCAGTAATGACCCTCTGTGACTTACCCTCTTTGTGGAGGGTGTCAGTGATTGTCTTCTGGACCATTGCCAAGTCAGCAGTGTTCCCCATTATTGTAGTTTCAAAGAACAAGAGATACCTGGAATTTATACTGTAGGGATGGTCATTTATTGAAACTCAAATGTAAATATTCTAATATTTTGAGATACTGGATTTTTGACTTTCATGAGCTGTAAGCTCTAATCATTCAAATTAAAACAAAACGTTTTACTTTACATGTAATGAATCTAGAATATATGAAAGTTTCACTTTTTTACATAAGTTACAAAAAAGATAACTTTTTCATGATATTATAATTTTTTCAGATGCACCTGTAAATTGCTGAATGTTATTGTGCAGAAATAAATAAGAGAGTTTTAAGACTTAAGTCCAAAAGTGCATATAGTTGAAAAACACAAGCATTAACCATCTCTTTATTTATGATGTTATAATCAATGTCAACCAGTCAAATATATTTGTTTTTTATGTTTCTGTTGAAGTCGTTCATTGATACCAACACAGCTGTCTTCAGCACAGACACAGCCAGAAAGAGCTTCAAGGCAAACAGTGCTTCTCCTGTCGTCTGTCGAGTTAATGTTCGATTGGTCATGATCAATTTCTAGAAGCCAAACAATGTACCTTGAGATGCTGAGGGGTCGTTGAGGAGCTCTTTGTTGACTGTGTACCTAATTGATGAAGAGTGTTGTGTAATTGCCTGCAGTGGATGATGTTTAATCTGCTAATAATGTCATTGAGTGATATTAGCAGGAGGTTGTAGTCTAATTAAAATGACAGAGGCCTTTGCACAGTCTGGGGTGAACCTTAACAACCCCGTCTGTTCTTACTGGCTGTGTTTACTCCACCGCTCAACTCAGACGCGTGTATGGAGGTTTCCATGGAGAAGCTGCAAATTTGATGAGTCTGAAAGAGGCTCAGACGAGATTGACCACATAAATGGGGCAAATTAAAGAAATGTTCTGAGCTCAGATGCAAATTGTATTGACAGCATTTCTGGTATACTGTTGATTACAACAGAAAATGAGTTTGAATCATCCCTCAGTCCGCCTTATAAAAAATTGCCATTACAATAATACACTAAGTTTACGTGCAAAGTTAAAAAAAAGAAGTACTAAAAATATTACAGTGGTCTATTTTTATTTATTTATTTATTGTGTGTGTGTGTGTGTGTGTGTGTGTGTTTCTCCACAACATCATAAACTACCATACCCCGAATTCATATTTATGAGGTAATCATTCATAATAATGTTGATTTAAACTCATTTACTATGTGGGTGAATTGTCAAGAACCTGTCTGGATCATATTTCATTTAAAAATAAGAAATTTTGACATTATAAAATAAATTTCATTGTGCTTAGAAAATACAACTTCTTTCATTTTTATTTATTTAAATTAGAAAATGTAATTAAATTATATATTTACATCATGCCAAAATTACATTTTACTCAAAATGAAGCCTTTTTTATAATTATTTTTTATTTGTTTGTATATTTATTTATTTGAATTATAAAATATAATTAAATCATATAATTACATCAAGCCAAGATTAAATTTTACTTAATAAAAAAAACTCGTTTTATATTTATTTATTTGTGTATTTCTTTATATTTTATTAATTTATTTGAATTTTAAAATATAATTAAATGATATATTTACATTAAGCCAAAATTAAATAAAACTTTAAAAAATAAAACTTTATAAAAAAAATTATCTTTGACATGATGTAAATATATAATTTACATTTAACTTATAAAATTAATTAATAATTAATTAATTATTGTCAAAGATAAATTTTGCATACAAAAAATGAAGCCATTTTTAATTTATTTATTTTTTATTTCTCTAAATTATAAAAATTTAATTAAATAATATCTTTACATCATGGTATACTTGATCATCTTCTTGAACATTGCAGACATGCACCAATATTCATGAGCCAAATCTTCATTATTGCAGGGTTTGTCATTTCTCATGCCTTGTGTCTACACAGTTGTGTCTAGTTTCAGTTATTGCAATTAAGCCCAATTATCAAACACATCCTGCTTTCCATTTGTGAAAGATAACAGCACCATATTCAGTACTGCGCTGATATTTGCTCAGTCTGACAGTCTGCTGAAAGCTTTTCATGGGCTGGACTGAATTCACTTTTCCTGAAGATCAATAGCTTTTGAATCAATGTAGAGGCACATCACTCTCTGGATCCTTATACTGATTCCGCCTTTTGCTAATGCGCTTACCTCTGCCATTTGAAACTCAAAAGCCATTTGGCTTGCTGTGCATATTTTCCTGAACTATCTGTGGTCCTCTTGTACCTACCAGGCAATTTAGTGCATTCATTACTTGTTTTATACTGTATGCCAATGCTGTATTGATTACACACTGAGTCTCCACATTAATTCAGTACTAAATATTTAACATGTCCATTACCAGACTGATCATTTATAAACACTTGCTTGAAATTAAGGTTTCTGAGGCATTACATTTTATTACTAAATTAAAATGTGTTATTAGTTAAGGTTTAAGTTCAGTGTATTTTAGTACCGTGTTTTAGGATTTATTGCATTGTTACATTATTTTCATGATAATGTATCACATTCACCCATTTTTATCACTGTAATATTGAAGTATTATTGAAATTATTTATTTAAACTTTTATTTCAATAACATATTTGACACAATATGATTGCAGTTCACATTATGTGATAATTTTGCAGAGAAACATTATTACATTACAATAATAATATTGATATATAATGAAAATGAACAATGTTATATATCATAATCTATATATATATATATATAATCATCTATATGTGTGTGTGTGTGTGTGTGTGTGTGTGTGTGTGTGTGAAATATATATACACAAACTACAGTAAAAACAATAATATTGTGAAAAATTATTACAATTTATAAGAAATGTTTCATATTTTAAAAGGTAATTATTCCAATAATGCAAAACTGAATTTTCAGCATAATTACTCCAGTCTTTAGTGTTACAACATTATCAGTGTTATCGACGTTGAAGAGTTTATTTAATATTTAATATTATTATATTATGGTGGATTTTTTGTAACTTTGATGAAAAGGAAGTTCAAAAGAACATCATTTATTTGAAATAAAAATCTTTCGCTACAATATAAATGTCTTTACTTTCACTTTTGATTAATTTTATGCATCCTTGTTGAATAAAAGTATTAATTTCTTTGATTTTATTTATTATATATATTATGGTATAACATTGTTCATCTATATATAATTTACATTTAATATATTTATTTTACGTAATATTTTATGTATATAGTTTTCTGTGGTTTTGTGACATACAGAGCATACAGTATCTCTATATACCTCTCACTAAAGCTGTTTTATGTGTCTTTATAGATCCTGGCTAACATCATCATCTTCATCTGTGGAAATGTGGCAGGAGCCTATCACAAACACCTGATGGATCTGGCTCTCAAACAGACGTACCACGACACCTGCAACTGCATCAAGTCTCCCATCAAACTGGAATTCGAGAAGCATCAGCAGGTACGACCGAGAGGGATGCACTGATTGCCTGTTGCTTTCAAAGAACGGATAAACAGCGCTGAACTGCGTGGTGCCCGGTCCTTCAGGGAACAGGAAGTTAATGTAGGCCTCGTTTAGGGAGGTATCAGATAGGCTTAAGCGTGAGTCATTCCTGCAGCTGTATCGAAGAGATCATTACATCACCACAATAGGCGGCTAATATCTGAAGGCGGAGGGGGCCGAGAGTTGCATTGTCCCAAAATAGCTGTGTTTCCCCCCAGAGCTCTGTTTCCTGTTGGATACGGGTGGGGCGGAAGTCTGTACAGGGCCTCTCGCTTGCCTGGGTTAGTTGTGCTTATTGCTGTTTTGTGTGAAATAATGATAAAACGTCTCACTGTGGCGATGGATGAGTGAGTGAAATATGAGCGGTGAGATAAAGGCAGATCACTGGCGGCACTTCTGCTCCATCAGGAATTATCACTCTCACTCGGTGAAATATCACCCTGCTCCACACATGCCCTCGGCTCCATTACTCTATGAATGTTATCGGAGTTGTTTTTTTTGGCTTTCCTGGCAGAACAATTACGGAGCGCAAGGCAAAGACAATGTTTCGCTCACTCACTGCTCGGCGTGATTGAATCGTGTATGTATGTTCTGTGAGTGCTTCAGCAGGCGGCTCTTGCCATATTGTAAAACATGCTGGCGCGTTTCCTTCATTTACCTCCTGAAGAGCTGCGCACTGGCTGGTCATTCCAATCAGAACATTAGTTCAGCACAGACCATCAGCCTAATTACAGATACGCCTCATTTTACATTTCAAGGGTGAATAAAACATTACCTTTAAAATACATTTTGTGGTGAAAAGAAGGTTTGAAAAAGCACAGAGCAGGATTTGCAAGGCCCTAAACCGAATTGTTACTGTGTGTTATGGATATGAATGATACCGCAAATATTTACTTATAAACATATAGACCACCCCTTTTTAATGTTTTTTGAAATAAGGCTCTTATGCTCACAAATGCTGCATTTATTTGATCAAAAATACAGTAAAAATAGTAATATTGTAAAATATTATTATATTTTAAAACAGTTGATTTCTATCTGAATAAGTTTTAAAATGTAATTTATTCCTGTGATGCAAAGCTGAATTTTCAGCATCATTGTGCTCAGTGTCACATGATCCTTCAGAAATCATTCTAATAGGCTGATTTGCTGCTCAAGAAGCATTTCCTATTATCATCAATTTTGAAAACAGTTGTGCTGATTAATATTTTTGCAAACCATTTTTGCATTTGCATTTTTAAGGATTCCTTGCTGAATAAAAAGCTTTTTTTTAAAAAGCGCAGTGCAAAATGTTGGCGTCAAATGGAACAGTTGCCATGCAAACTTGCTACTGTGAACAAAAGCTTGCAACGCTTGCCCCGCCTCTGTGGTCTTCTGATTGGTCCACTCTTTTGGATGTGACACCAATGAGCGAGGCTGCCTGTGAAAGTTTAAATTCTTTTATCTTGACACGGCGCCTCAAAAATACGGCGCCAATGTGCGAGACGCTGAGCGCAACGGTCATACATGTCCATCTAGCACATGTTTACATAAAAAAAAACAATGGAAAGATATCGCATTGGAATGGAAAAATGCATTCTGTGTGAATGGCCCCTAAAACTCTCAGAGATCTCCATAGCAACCACAGCAACACCCTGGTAATTTCTTTTCAGATAACATACTATATGCCTAAGTGATGTATGTGAAATCTAGTCCTCATTGTGGTTTTGGTGATAATTTATGACTTACGATTGGATAAGATCTCCAAAAAGAACATCAAATTTGCAAATTAATATTTGTGCACTTTAACAGAGCAACAATCATGCCCATTTGTACTCTAGACAAAGGACCACAAGATGGATTAATGACATCATTTCCTTTAGCAATCACTCTGTCAGACCACAGCATATGCACCCATTAGAGTGGACAACCTCCTTTGATTTGTCTCGTTTTTGATAATAATACATTAATGGACTGTTATTTAAAAGCACTCACATCTTCTTCTGAGTACAATGGTAAAAATCATACAGTATAAATAATTTCTTCTCTTTCCCTGCAGTCACAATCAGCACATGGCACACACCCCATTATTTTGTTTTCTTTTATTTGACCTTCATTAAGCAGGGTGGTCTCTGAGAGGAAAACAAAGGGAATGGGGAAAAGTGACGGGATAATATAAAAGAGAAATGAATGGGCTTTTCAAATCTCAAACACAATCCTGTTCCATATTTCACATTGTTCTTAGTTTTCTTTGGGTTATTTGTTCTCTGTAACCCTGTGCTAACCCTCATTCAAGTGTGATGCATTACTTAACCCTGGGTTGAAAATGGACTTAATTAGTGGTTGACCAATATAGGGTTTTACATGGTCAAAGCCAATGGGATATCTAAAGAACAGGGTGGCTGATGGCTGATAAAGTACAAAATTTATTTACAATTCAAATAACAACATTTTTCATTGACCATTGTAGCAAATTAGCTCAAAAGGGAAATATCTAGGATTAATAACTGGTTATAATTAATTATAAATATTTAGATTATATCTCAGAATTAACTGTAGCAGAATCAATATTACAATTATTTAATCTGTTCGTCCACCGAGCAAACAGTATAATCATTTATCAGCTCTAGGAAAGATTATCTTCCTGGCCAAGAAAGAACAGCTTTCCTACTTTATACAGTACTAGCAGTAACTTAGCATGTAGCAAGATCAACATACAGTGACACCGAATTGTGAGCAGCACACAGAGGCAATCAATTGTGAATATAATGGATTTAATAAATGAAACTACAGCTAACATACAACTAGACTAAGAAAAACACATATATAAAGAATGAAGAAAAGTAAGGAAAGAGAGAGAGAAGAAGAAGAACAAAGAATGGCAGTATTTAGCATCAATTAATCACAACCTAATGAGAATCATCAGAGAATCAAAAATCACCTTAACGAAGGGGCCCAAACTTAGACACGCATCTAACTAGTTGGAAACGGTTACTTGCATTGGAGTCCAGATGCGGTAGACAACAGAGGTTCTTGATGAGTTCAGTAGAAGTGAGCTGAAGGCTTATAAAAGCCAAATATTGGTCATTTAATCAGCCTAGTTGATAAGATCTCTAGCATTAACATGGTTAAAAAAAAGATACAGTGTTTAAAGTCTAATAGATTTCAGCTGTTTAAATTCAGAACATCTGAGCAAATAATGTCTACATATGTTCTTTGGTAGAATCACAAATGTTTCTTTTAGAATCAGGCTTTTTTTTAGTTCATTAGCAGCAAGAGACATCTGTTAGTTACACTGCTATGATTCAATCTGTTCATCCACCTCGGTTATTTTTCTCTTATTTTCTGTCTGTCATTCTACCAGCCATCCATCATTTGTGAAAAACAAAACAAATAAAACATATACATATATATATATATATATGAAAGAAAGACTCAAATATATATATGGTGAAATATATTACAGTTTAAAATATTTGCAATATATTTTATAATGCCATTTATACCTGATGATAACGCTGAATTTTCAGCATGATTACTCCAGTCTTCAGTGTCACATAATCCTTCAGAAATCATTCACATGCAGAAATCATTTGGTACACAATTATTAATAATGGTTTTTAATAACAATGTTGTAAACAGTTCTTGCTGCTTACTGTTTTGGGGGAAATTGTCTACAAAATGACAAATAACTACCACCCCCTCTCTTTTCAACCAATAGGAGCGTCTTTTGCTGTCCCTGTTGCCCGCCCACATTGCGAGGGTGATGAAGGCAGAGATCATTCAGAGACTGAAGGGGCCTAACTTCGGCCAGGCAGAAAACACCAACAACTTTCACAACCTCTACGTACAGAGACACACCAATGTAAGGTAGGACTTGTGACACACATACTAGCATAACTGTGCGCTCAGCTGATTTATTTTAGGCAGCCTAGAAAATATATACATATCTTATACACCGCACCTGCTCTCCGCCGAGCTGTCATACCCTCAATAGATCCTGTCAAACCATCCTGCCCTCCTTCAGTCTGCACACAAAAAACAAGCTATTCATCAACCTAGATATAAGTAGCTCTCTTTTAAAAGTGCCTAGACACCTTTGTATGCTTCTATTAAAAAGTAAAAACAAACACAGTCTTCAGCTAAATAGGCAAACTGTTGAAGAGGCTCTTCATCAAAACACAAATTTAATTTTGTTCATTGCATTGAAGGACAAGTAGTTTTCTGTTTTGGAAGCAATATTGCTTTCTACTTCAATATCCTTTTGATCTGTGAGGTTGATTGTTGCTCTGCTCATTCTCAGTGTAACTGACTGAAGGAAGAAGCGAAGAATGTTTTCTTGGCATCTACATAATGTTCTGTATCTCTAATTCACGATGGATTTCACAGAGGATCTTCCAGGGCAGGCCGTGCACTCATGCCATTAATGTTACTGAAGGATATTGGCATTATTAGAGGAGCGTTTCAGGTTCAGTAAAAGTTAAGTTGGATAGCTTTTCTTGGCATCTACATAATGTTCTGTATCTCTAATTCACGATGGATTTCACAGAGGATCTTCCAGGGCAGGCCGTGCACTCATGCCATTAATGTTACTGAAGGATATTGGCATTATTAGAGGAGCGTTTCAGGTTCAGTAAAAGTTAAGTTGGATAGCATTTGTGGCATAATGGCAATTACCATAGGAAATATTTTTATTTATTCAACAGTTCTGGTCCTCAAATTTGATCAGCTGAGCAGCATTCCAAGAGCACTGATATACAGTCCAACAGCACTTTTAACAGTTTGTATCACTCTGTCTGTGTTTGTTCCAAACAGACAGCCAGTCTGTTAGTGGTGGGGATTTTTAGTGACTCTTTCTGCATTTTACATTGATACACCTGGAGGTGGCGAGAAGTAAATGACTTTGACATTGAATCATTTAGTTGAACCAGTTCGTTGAGAAACACAGATTCATTTAGAAGCAAAATAAGTTACTATATTTGTGAGTGAGATATTGAATCATTCACTGATCCATTCACTGAAAAACACAGATTCATTCAGGAAGAAAACTGTTACTCTTTTTATGAGTGAGTCATTGAATAATTCACTCAGCTATTCATTGAAAAACGCAGATTCGTTCTGGAGCAAAATAAGTTACTCTTTTTGTGAGTGAATTATTGAATTATTCACCCATCCAATTAATTGAAAAACACATTTATTCAGGAATGAAACAAGTTACTCTTTTTATAGTCTCAGCCTCAGACGTCACGCTCACGGAACGCTGGCTAAACGTCTGATGCATATGGCACACTTTTTTGGAAACACTTCAGGAATGTCGAAGTCATCATCTGACTGGTTGAATTAAACCGGATTTCCGGGAGACGCGAGTGTCGCGTTTATTTTCGGTCCGCCGGGAAACAAAGATGCCGTGGCGCCAAACCCCCTCACGAAAGAAGAAAGCCATCGTGTTTACAAATGTGACGACGAACGCTTATCAGGGTCAACTAAACGCTGGATTTTCAAAAGTATGTGAAATATTTAAAGTTAGCGGCTTAGAATCTTTAAAATACATCCGAGAGTTTCACACACCGGTTTGTTATTGTGGCGACATTTCCCGAAACGTGACGCTAAACGAAACGAACTATGATTGGTTGTTTGACATATCGGTCAAACGCCCTCATGGGTGGGCCTTGGCCAATGAAAGCGGACATCTATTCCAGACCTTCAGCCGTCAGTCTGACGGTCTGGCTAAGCGAGACTACTCTTTTTATGAATGAGTCGTTATATAAGTCACTCAACGTTTCATTGAAAAGCCAACACATTTTCTCTCCCATCTTGTCACATATTGATGCTTGGTCAGGACCCCTTGGCGTCACTTTTTAACATACAGGGTACTCCTTTTGCATCACTTTTCCATGTGCAAGGTACTACTTCTTGAATAAATTGTGACTTTAGTTGTATCTGCCTTTTATATCCTGTGTTTTATATTGACAAATGGTTAGATTTGGGGTAGGAGTTGGGTTACATGCTCAAAAATGTGTAAATAGTGTAATGTAAATAAAATTGTTGTGACTGTTTAAATTGAAAATCACACCCCAACATATATGTAATGGTAGCAAAATTATTACCCAATATATAAATTAATCATAACGATAAAATTCTCATGCCCTTCGCATCTGCGTATTGACGCCAAAAGTTTCTTATTCAAAGCAAAAGAGTACCCTGCACATCAAAAAATTACGCTAAAGGGGTACCCTATGTGTTAAAAGGTGACGCCAAATGGTCCTGACCAAGTAAGTTTGGAGTGAAAATGTGTTGGAGAAACACAGATTTATTCAGGAATTAAACAGGTTACTCTTTTTATGAGTGAGCCATTAAATAATTCACTCAACAATTCACTGAGAAACACAGATTTATTCATAAATAAAACAAGTTACTCTTTTTATGAGTGAGCCATTGAATAATTTACTTATCCATTCTATTCAAAAACAGAGATTTATTGAGGAACTAAACAATTTCACAACAAGTTTCTTCTATGAGTGAGTCGTTGAATCATTTACTCATCCAATTCATTCAAAAACATAGATTCATTCAGGAGCTAAAGAAGTGATTGTGAGTCATTGAATCTTTCACTCAAGTCAATAATTAATTCAGTAGCAACACCGCTACTGAGTGTTGCTCAGAGATGCAAGAGCTGATTCTCCTGTGGCTTTGTTTAGAACTGTTTCTTTTGGCTGCAAAAAATAGACAAAATAACTCTCAATATTATACTAAAATGCAACTAAATTTTTAGTTTGTTGAACTGTAGTATAAGTGCAGTATCACAAAATCATGCTGTTGGTCTAAATATCAGCATGGCTGTGTTTTTAAGGATGTTTCAGTACTGGAAAACAAGAAAAATGCTTATTCAGAAAATAATTATTTGCAAGGTGTGCATTAATTGCAGTCCAAAAGCATCGTTTCATATTCTTTACCAGTTTGCAAAACTCTCCTTTTCTTGAACATTTTAATATTTTCCACAGCATTCTGTATGCAGACATTGTTGGATTCACGCGTCTGGCCAGTGACTGTTCGCCTGGAGAACTGGTCTACATGCTCAATGAGCTCTTCGGCAAATTTGACCAGATAGCCAAGGTATCATATGTCCTAACAGGCATGAGATATAGCCCGTGTGACAACTAGACCCAGTCTCTCCTAATAATGACATACTTTCACATTGATATGATGATATATTGATATGATATTATATTTTTTCCTGTATAGAAAATAATGTCTACTACACCTGCTGTGTTGATGGTTTGTTTGATGCAGGATAATGACTGCATGCGGATCAAGATCCTGGGCGACTGCTATTACTGTGTGTCAGGGCTGCCGGACCCTCTGCCTGATCACGCCAAGGACTGTGTGAAGATGGGGCTGGACATGTGTGAGGCCATCAAGTAAAAGAGCACGCTGTCTTTCTCGAACTAGATTATAATTGGTCCATCACAGCAATCTGCACTAAAATATGTTTGCATAATAACCACACTGTATAATTGACCTTTGTCACAGGAAATTTCCGTTTCCTACATAGCTGTGCAAACAGCTAAATGTCTGTGCAAACACGGTGTAAAATTCAGTCTCAATAGGCAAATTTAACCTAAATATAATTGGCATACAATGCCGTACGGTTGCCTGAGGTTGCCAGCCTGCGGAACACCTGCTGGGCGTCCCATAAGCCAGTGCCTATCAGGATTTATTTTGAGATAATGACCAGCTGATTGTACATTATCCATTTTCTGTTTCTTCATTAGAACAAAAAGACCCCTAGAGTTATATCTGCTTCAAAGTCCTAAAACCACTACACATTAGCTGTTTGTCACATTACACCCTTTCATTATCTACAAAAGACCATTTCTGTGTCCTTTTTTCCCATGGTGTCTGTCTTTTCAAGCACTACTCTCTGAGGCTGAAATAACCCTCATACTCAAGAGGCTCAGATGTGTGATATTGTTGAAACCCACACATTCTCCTTTTCGTCTCTTACTCCATCTCAAAGTGCAGCCCCTTTTTCCAGTCCCTTTCACGATTCCTCACCCATTCTTCATTCTTCCGCTCTTCTGCCACACATTTGCTTTCCGTTACGCTACTGCAATCTTTTTCTTTCATACACACACAAATCCATTTTAGGGAGTAATTGAGAACCCTTCAGTGTATTTTCCAAGATGACATAGCTCAGACTGAGGGGCTCCTAGAAATAAGAATGGTGTGTGACAGGTACTCTGAAATGATCTTTCAGAGAAACAAACACACCTCCAGGGTTTTGTTTGTTTGTTTGTTTGTTTGTTTTTTTGTTGTTGTTGTTGTTGTTTTTTGTTTGTTTTTTTTAGGCAGCACCAGTGGCTGGTTTTGTTTTGTTTTGTTTGTTTTGTGTTGTTTTGTTTTGTTTTGTTTTGTTCTTTGTTTTGTTTTGTTTTGTTTTATTTTATTTTATTTTGTTTTGAGGGAGCACCAGTGGCTGCGTTTTGTGTTTTGTTTTTTGTTTTGAGGGAGCACCAGTGGCTGCGTTTTTGTTTTTGTTTTTGTTTTTGTTTTTGTTTTTGTTTTGAGGGAGCACCGGTGGCTGTTTTTTTTTTTGTTTTTTGTTTTTTGAGGGAGCACCAGTGGCTGCTTTTTGTTTTGAGGAACAAAACACGTGTTTTTTGCGTGTTTGTTTTTTGTTTTGACACTTTTTTTTTGGTTAAGAAATGTAATAGTGGTCCACAAACTTGAATAGCACCAAACTAGCTTAATCCGTCCTGCATAAAAAAAAATCATGCTGGTCTAGACTGTTTTGTGCAGCTGGGACATGGTAACATTCAAACTGGCTTATCTGAAACACAAGATGATGTGTTCTGTGTGCTGAATGAATATATACACAGGCACCAGACACACTCCCTCATAAACCAACACATACCGCCGCAATCCTGGCACCTTCTGATATTTACTTTGCTATAAATATTTCTGGTGTTAAGCCGAGTTATGTCAGTGAAATATGGTGCTGTTTCAGTCATTTCAAAAGATGGAGGGAGAGCCTGAAGTGTGTACATGCTGTAAAAGAAATATCTTTCATTACACTGGAAGTAAACTTTCCTTATTTACATACAATAGTTGTATAAAATCCATCAAGACTATCCAAACTTGTTTCTTATGATTTAAAAAACCTTTCAATCTAAAGGTTTATGTTTAAAATTAGTTTAATAGACAATATTAATTGTGCCTTCACATACATTTCTTTCAAAACATTGTAATAAACAAATACTTTTTAAATATATTTTTATATACTTTTAAGAATATCTTTATATATTTTAATTCTGACAATTGATTAAAATGCATTTGGAATTAATTAAATGCTGATTAAATAATAATATGCTGATTGATTTATCAAATTTATCAAAATGAGTTACATAAATACATATTTGAATTACATAAATATATATTCAATTATACTACTGTTGCAAACAGTGTGATGTTTTTTATTATTATTTTAAAATGTATAAAATAGTAAACAATGAGCAAACTTTTCTTGTTATTTCAGGAAGGTGAGAGATGCTACCGGAGTTGACATTAACATGCGTGTTGGAGTGCACTCTGGGAATGTTCTCTGCGGTGTGATTGGCCTCCAGAAATGGCAGTATGATGTTTGGTCACATGACGTGACCCTGGCCAATCACATGGAGGCGGGGGGTGTACCTGGGTAAGATCTGCATATGACTTTTGTTTTTCCCCATTTCATGATTTTCACATATTTGCCACAAGTGCTATTATGCTCATGGAGGGTTCTTGATGTTAATAGAAATGCTCTGTTGAGAGCACAGTGAATGTGCTTTTGTGCTACTAATGAGTGTTCGTTGAATAACCCAAAAAAATAACAGAAACGCAAAGCACTACATTCATTTTTCATATCTCGACTTTATTGTCTCTGTGGGCATTGGAACATTTGTGAAATACTCACATAATGCACCTGTTTTTGTGAAGTGTTCTTTCATTCGCCGGCCTGTAATAGTTGTGTGCTCCTCTCCAGACGGGTTCACATCTCTTCTGTGACACTGGAACATTTGAAAGGAGCATATCAAGTCGAGCCAGGCAACGGACAAAGCAGAGATTCTTACCTGAAAGAGCACGGCATCATCACGTACCTAGTCATCAACCCGAAGGTAAAAAATGACGCAGTCCAGCTTTCACGTTTATAAATAACTAGAAATTTACATTTTCTGAAGAAAACAGTGTTGCTTTGTGTTTGCTGGAGGTTTCATACTGGCCCAAATCATGTTAGGAGTTTATAACAAACATCAGCTATTATAATATATAATTATAAAGTATTAATCATACCCAAACCAACATTTGCTGTATGATAGTTAATAAATCATATCATAATGCATCTACTTATGCAACTTGAGCTTTTCAGATTAGCATTGCATTCAATTCACCTTGAGCACTAATTAGCATAATTACACTATTTAGACTGTGCGGTTACACAAACGTGATTTTGTGGTCATATTTGACTACCCTGGGGAGAATGTTTGTCAAAACACAAGTTCAAGGAAACGGGCATCAAGACCCAGAAGATTCCTGAACATCCGTCCATTCAGATGTGTGTGGGCTTTTCAGCCCACAGATATCATAATGCCTGGCACCATATATTCAAATAACAACGCCTATTCTTTTATTTATCTGGTGCCTTATTTACTTTTCAACAATGCATTTGCTTTGCCTGAGGTAACAAAAGCAGCAAATTTTTCTCATAAGCGACTCATACATTTATTTCTGTTCAGTTTGAGCCTTTCGGCCCTCTTATCATAACAGCCCACTGCACACCCACTCCCTCCACACTGCCATTATGATGACTGCATTTGAGTTTGGAGGGCTTTTGCTTGTTTGTTTAGTTGTTCTCTTACTTTTATCACCCTGTTGTTCAGTTAATGCCAATTTGCATTTTTTGTTTTATTCTAATGAACGACTGTCATCGAGTCAAGCTGCTGTAAATTGGACCATACAGATTTGAGGGAGCCACTGTTAGCTTTTATACTATAGCAGGGGTTTTCTATCATTTGGTGTCAAGCACCCTCAAATATGACAAACCTCTTACAAGAGACCCCTTTCCTAAAATACATATTAGTTCATGTGTAAAGCAGCTTTTTACATGAATTAATATGTATTTTAAGAGCCCCCCCATTTTATATATTTTCATGTATAAAAGCCTATTTATATACAATATGAAATGTGAATACAATACGCTGTTTTCTCTCAAATTTTCTCTTTCTCCATGTAATTTAATTTAATTTAATAAAAAAATTATTTATTTTATTTTATCTTATTTTATTTTTTTGGAATTTCATTAATAATCCTATGTGCCTGTGTGCTAATTGAATCTGAATCATAATTTGGAACAATAATTTGGGTCCTAAAGGAATCAATAAGAATATTTTAAGAAAATCTGCTTACAGTCAAATTAGGTTATACTGAATGAACATGTTAATACAGTTAATCAATTAATCCAGTTTTAGGACCTTATTTGATTTTTATCAGATTCTTGGAATGCTTGTGTTTGATTCCATAAAGATCTTTTACAGTTGGTTCTAAAATCATGATAGAAATCCAGTCCTGTACACCAGTGGGTTTGGAAATGGTTTTACTTCAGGATCCAGATATTATATTGCACATCAAGTAGTGACTTGACACAGTACCAAAATTGTTTAGGATCCCAAAGTACACAGAAATATCTTGAATATCAGTATCAGATCACGTAATACACTTGAATCAAAAATGTATTATAAAACACATCTGTGACCCACCACTTCAGTACATATTCTTGTTCGATTTTTTTGGATTTCTGTGCTGTTATATCCATTTAGACTCGTACTTCATGCTGTGTTTGTACTTCATGCTTAGGCAGAAAAACGGAGTCCCCCGCTACCTGCTCGTCTCCGTCCCACTCCGTATGGGGCCAAGACGAGGGCGTCTGTCCGCATGACGCAGTACCTCGAGTCCTGGGGAGCAGCCAAACCGTTTGCTAACCTCCACCATCGAGACAGCATGACCAACGAGAACGGCCAAATCAACACACATGTGAGTCAACCTGAGCACACACGCAAAAAATACAGTCATTATGATGGAAGATTTAAATGGTGATTACTGTCGTCAGGACTAGTTTGTATTTGAAGCACTTAATAGTGCTCTATTAATTACATTTGTACATTTTTTTTCCTTACAGGATGTGCCCTTAGGGCAGTACAGCTTTCAGCAAAGGTCTGAAAGGTCTGTTTTTTGACTGTTTATTGCTTTATATAATATAAAAAAAGCAAAAATCTAAATTCAAGTGAATAACCTTTCAGAACGTTCACACTGACCTCATTTACATGTCCATGGTTGTTTAAACTCTCTCCCTCTTTTTTCTTCCCTTTCAGAACAAAATCACAGAAAAAGAGATTTGAAGAGGAGTTGAACGAAAGAATTATTCGCACTATTGATGGCATTAACTCGCAGAAGTAAGCATCCATAATGCTTTGCATCTTATGCATATGGAGTAACTCATGAATTGCTAAATAGCTAAATGTTAACAAGGATCAAGTGAAGTCTGACCTCGAATTGGGATTCAAAATCTTATTTAAATCAGCAAAAAAACAGAAAGTTTTTTTTATTTTGAAAAATGTAATATATATATATATATATATATATATATATATTAACATATTTATTAAATATTTTTATTTTATATTTAATTTTTATTTTCATTTGTATATTATATTTATTTAATTTTCATTTAAAATGTATTTAGTAAAATAAAAACAAATAGTTCAATTAAAAAAATTATTTTTTATTTATATTAAATAGAAAAATACAACACTACGTTTGACAGTTTGTTTCACTTTAAGAGCATTTAAGAGCATCAGTGTCACCCAACAAGCTATTATAATAGTGATTCATCGTGACAATGAGAATTTCATTGTTACTAATGACTTAATTTATGCTTTCTTTCCACCAGACAGTGGAAAGAGCATCAGTGTCACCCAACAAGCTATTATAATAGTGATTCATCGTGACAATGAGAATTTCATTGTTACTAATGACTTAATTTATGCTTTCTTTCCACCAGACAGTGGCTGAAGTCGGAGGACATTCAGAGGATATCTCTGTTCTTTCATAATAAGACACTGGAAAAAGAGGTACATTTCACCTTGAGATGTGTCATTGAATGGCAAATACTTGGCAAATACAATGAATGGCTTCACTGTAAAGAGATATCTGCATGCGAACAAAAGCGCATAGAAAACCGTAAGAGCTGAAATATTTCATTTTTTATTTTTTTTCTTCTAACAGTACAGAGCCACAACTCTGCCGGCCTTCAAGTACTACGTCACCTGTGCTTGTCTCATTTTCTTCTGCATCTTCATAGTGCAGGTCTTAGTCTTGCCAAAGTAAGTGCCATCTCCACCACATCTTCCAAGTATCTCATTGTCTTTTGCGATGCAATTACGCCGCTGTCTCCCACAGCACTTAGACCAAGTGACGCATAATAATATTACAACATTTCTACACAATTGAGAGAAAATGAGTGCAACGATTAAGACAGGGATGATGGGAATGTCAATGCCTGCCTGAAAAAGACAGCCCTGAGCAGACAGTTATAGATTTTTTTTATTATTATTTTGAATAAGAGGCCAATCTAGTTTGGAAATGATGTCTCCCTTTTGTATGAAGTAAGACAGAAAAATCTATGCAAGACGTCACCCTAATTTACTGCTCATGTTGACCGAGAACACATTCACAAGAGCCGAGAGCACAGCGCTTTCTCTCAAGCTGAGTTCTCACTTCCTGACATTGATTTTATATCAGATTTATAGTGAGATATGGCACCACAAAGACTAGAACTAAACACTTTTGTTCCTATATTCAAAAAGCCATTAAAATATGTGCTTGCTTGGGTTTATTTACATTCTCTGAACTTTGCCAACCCCAAAGCCCTAAATTTCAGCATCTAATTTGTCTCACACTGTTTGTTCTATGTGAATGTTACCTTGAATCTTGATTAAAATAGATGTTTTGTTGTTATTCTAAGCAATCAGAATTGTTTTTTCCTATTGGACAATTAAACAGGTGAAAAATCCCAGAGATCTAGGCTGAAGAAGGCATCTGTTAACTAAAACTAGAACTACTGAAAATTGTTTTGCTGGAAAGCTAAAATAAAATCGGAGCATCTATTTACACTAAGCGCAAATAGCCCTCTTTGTTGGCAGAGGCTATTTACGCTAACTCCGCCCACTAACGTGTGATTGGGCTAGTCAACATTACAAAAGACTGTTGACAATCATCAGCTATAGTGGCGCAGATGGTAAAACGTGTGTTGTGCTCATTTTAACGCCATCAACCTGGGTTTGAATCCGCCTTTTAGCGAAATTTTTCTCCCTTTTCAAATTTCAAATCACATCAGAAAAGCATTTATTTTCAATAAAAATGAAGGAAATAAAAAGTTGAAAATAAAGTAACAGATAGGGTTAGGGTAGGTGTAGGGAGGGCTTTATTGTCCCAATAAGTTGGCATCCATTTAATAATTTGAATTAAAATAAAATTTACACTCAATAAATTATTATTGCATACTGTTTTATAACGTACTACAATACTGAGGTGCAGATAATTGCCACTATTTGCAATAAGTAGTATAAATAGCAGAAAATCCTGATATTTTAACATAGTGTAAATAGAATCTATAGCTATTTGCACTTAGTGTAAATAGCATATAACTAAAAATGCTGCTATTTTCACTTAGTATATGTGTAATACGTGACCCTGGCAGGTTTTTGTTACGTTGATATAGGCACGTATTGCTGTGTTCGTATTACGTTGCTTCAGGTATGTATTGCGGTGGTTCATAATTCAAATATCTGAGGAGTGTCGCTAAAAGTTAATACTCTATCGTGTTGGAAATATCCCCTACACCAAACCCAACCCTAAACCTACCCGATAGTGTTAACAAATGCAAAAGTGGTATAAAAACACATTTGTGACCCTGGACCACAAAACCAGTCTTAAGTCGCTGGGGTATATTTGTAGCAATAGCCAAAAATACTTTGTATGGGTCAAAATTATCAATTTTTCTTTTATGCTAAAAATCATTAGGATATTAAGTAAAGATCATGTTCCATGGAGATATTTTGAAAATTTCTTACCGTAAATATATGAAAACTTCGTTTTTGATTAGTAATATGCATTGCTAAGAACTTCATTTGAACAAATTTAAAGGCGATTTTCTCAATGTTTAGATTTTTTTGCACCCTCAGATTCCAAATTTTCAAATAGTTGTATCTCAGCCAAATATTGTCCGATCCTAACAAACCATACATCAATGGAAAACTTATTTATTCAGCTTTCAATTTCGGAAAATTGACACTTAAGACTGGTTTTGTGGTCCAGGGTCACATTTGTTGATGCAGCCATGCTATTTTAACTTCCTTATGCAGAACTGAGCTTTTTTGTTGAACCGTAGTTTCACGGGGTTCATACCAGAGCTCTTCATTACTGAAGTGCAATGCCGTATTACATGAGCTACCGAGCAAACCTACTGGGTTAGAAAACTCATGCATATGAAGCTAGATATGTGACGCTAACCTTCAAATAAATAGGTTTTCAAATGTCACAGCATGTTAAAATTGTTTTGAATTCACAACATAACATTCCTCAAGTAATTATGCAAAAATTTGGCTTTATTAATCAAGACTGTGGACCTGCAAATCATACTTTGTGTGGAAAGGAATAAAAGTCGTGGAAGTTTTACTGCCTCTAGTGTTCATTTCAACTGGAAACTGCAGCGATTCGTATGTATATGTACTTTTTTGAGTTTTGCAGAAATGTAGGTAGAGGCACGTATTTCCAATAAGCCTATGTTGCAAATATCTGCACCCTAACCCTACCCAATACTTCATTATCAGCTTTTTTGTTTATTTTCCTTCATTTTTAATGAAAATAAATGCCTTTCCGATGTGATACGAGTTTCAGCAAAAGGTGGATTCGAACTCGGGTCGATTGTGTCAAAAAAAGTCTGCGCTACTTGTTTTACCACTGGAGCTGTTGTTGGACAGCCATCTTTTGTACTGTTGACTAGCCCTACAACACGTTGGTGGGTGAAGTTAGTGTAAATAGAATTTGCAAACAAGGCGGGCTATTTGCACTTAGTGTAAATAGAAACTACGAAATAATTTTAGGCTGAATTACTAAAATTACAAACAAAAACTAAATCGCTAAATATGTTTTTATAACTATGTAAAGCCAAATTTAAAAAAACATACATTTGCTAAAACTTACACTAATTATAGAGTGAAAACTGAAAATATAAACATGAAAATATTAATGAATAATATAGTAGTATATAAATGATACAAAAATAACACTGATGTGAAATGTATCTCAAGAGCAAAATGTCTTGATGCTGTCTTTGAGGGCTATTTTGACCTGGAGCAAGTAGCAAACACAGTAACAATGGCATAGTAGTGCTATGCTAAGATTGGATGTTCATGTGAGACGCAAACTATAGCAGGCATACACAGATGATGAATACATAAGCTTTGGAGTATCTCTGATGATTTTGTCTCTCACAGAACCACCGTCCTTGGAGTTTCATTCGGAATGGCCTTCCTGCTGCTCGCCTTGATCCTCGCCATTTGTTTTGCTGGTCACATACTGGTACGTGGTGCTCGCACTTGTAGAAGTAAAAGTGAAGTAGCTTTCTTTTAGAGTGAATTGTCAGTGAATGAGGCAGGTTGGCTTGTCTGTTCAGTCTAGTCAGATGTTGACATGTTACATATTTTTCCATTTTCCATGGAGAAAATAACTGTGTACTGAAATGCCATTTAATAAATCGAGGTTTCCGCACATTTGAGACCCTCATCTTGTTAGAGAAAATGCCATACCGGGAGGAAAAAACACCATATCAAAACAAGATTGGAATTTCCTTGTTTTAACCCGAGGAACAACACTCTTTCTCTGCTCTTAGAGAGCGTCGTCTATAATCAAATTACCAGCTACTTTGGACCTGTGGAACATAAATGGCTTAAGTAAATGTCAGCTGTATGTCTCTCTATTTTCTTTCTCCTGCTCTTTCTTTCTTAATATATTATGAAAGCTTAGAGCGAAATGGCTTATTCAATATTCAAAGGCCAGTAGATTCACTCATGGAAAATCTGGAAATCTGAAAGAACACGTTCTGGTCATATTCCACCCCAAAATCAGAAGAAAATTTAAGCCTGTTTTTATAACCGTTAAGGTTTACTGTATTGTAACATTATTTTCGAGCAAATATTATTTAAATTATATTTATACACTACTGTTCAGTAAGACTTTTTTGTTTAAAAAAGATATAATTTTACTTCATAATTCAAATAAACACAGCCTTTTTGAGCATAAGAGACCTCTTTCAAAAACATGTAAAAATCTTACCATCTCCAAACTTTTTTGAACAGCAGTGTGCATCATGTTAGTATTTGTCGTACTGCATTCATTTTTATTTACATTTATTTTTCTTTTAAACTGCAAAATTGTTGTATTATAGTATTACTGTATTTCAGTACTGAGACTCTATTGAGTATGACCTTTGAGAAAAATTCTCATTAGAATTTGGGGTCATAATGCAAAAACGTCACAATGCTATAATTATTAGATTTGAAAATAGGCTTCAATTTCTGTATGTAAAATATAATTTTTGGGGAAAGGGGGGTGACCTCATACACTCAATGGAATTCCTACTATAATCAACGTAACCTGTTTTTCTGTATATTGAGGCATCAATTGTTTTATTTCTAGAAGACGTGACCTTCCAAAGAACTTGAAGGATTTTTATGCTGTTCACCCACCAGCTCGACTTGATTTGTCCATTAATTAACCAAACAGTTTCAGATGAAGATTCAGAATTCATGATGATAAAAAAAAAAGAGGCCACACTGAATGGTGACATTGCGTTAGTCCAAAAACCTTTTTTTCTGTTTTTGTGTCAAAAGAAAAGCAGCTTGAGTGACAATACTTTTTACTGGGCTGTTTGTTGTCTCTTTTTCATGCAGTAAACTCAAGTCCTCATGGGTTTGGGGATTGTGGGTGTGAGGGCCATTTTTATAAAGCTCTGGCACTCACATTTTGAGTTTCTTTTATGGTAGGACTCTCTTTTGGTTTCACAGACAACTGTCAAATTCATAAGTGGCTGGAGCTCTATGGAATTTCGTTAAGAGGCTTTCTCAGTTTTGTTTCCCATTTATCTGATGTTAGAGTTCACATTCGGCCCACAGATTTACAAATATAAAAGAGGGGTTAAGGTTATCCAGTAGAAGTGCAGAGTTTAAATATTGAAAGCTATTTTTTGTATAGATTATGTAACGCGTGATTGACTGGTGAGAGGGGTTTTTTGTTTAGCTCCTCTACCTTTTTTACTTCTTTTTGATTTAAGCCCAAAGCATTCTTGCACAGGGTCTAGGTTAAGTGTTTTGTAAAATGCTGTTCCACTGCAGCTCCGTTAATACTCATCCTGACAATATAGCATAAACTGAGTCACTAAAGGTAACACGGCCTCTACAAACATTACATTAGTACCGCAATCAGTACAAGGTGAGTTTTACAAACAGATCTCAGTTTCTTCAAGGCCACGAAGTCCTATTTCAGATAAAAATATTTTTGAAACTCAGGCAGGGGTTTGATCTTTTTTTCATTCAGTTTAAATTTTGCTTGAATGGATAGTTTATTCAAAAATGAAAATTCTGTAACTATTTACTCACCCCCTGTTTTCTCTGTGCAAAACAACCACACTTCTCTTTCAAAAGCCTTTTTTCTCCTTCAATTGCATTTTTATGGAAATTATGGAAGTAAAATGGATTGTAAATGACATTTCATGTTGACTTCCGCTTTCAAGTTGATATAGATGGCTTTGTTTGTTATATATTCACTCACTGTGAAGTTATGTTTATTAATGTGTCTCTGACTTGTGGGGCACAATCATAACCTTGAGCATTTGGAATAGAAGCAGATATGCTAATGAAGTTGGTGGGAGTTAAGCTTGTTTTTTTTTTCTTTTCTCTTGTTGCCGTAGCAATGGGGCAAAGCAGCCTCCTGCACAATGCCCTGGCTCCCCGGCTCCTCTAAAGTCATCACCAACAAGCCCTGGATACGACTTGCGCTCACCATGGCAACCACTGCACTTATCCTAGTCATGGCCGTGTTCAACATGGTGAGCATCACTACTACTTAATACCTGTCTATCAGCTAGATTGGACTGCTTTTAAAATG